>JAQIXW010000460.1:0-30400 GCA_034700685.1 Willowsia buskii
GCATAGACTTGAGGAAGATAAGCTCAAGGAATGCTTGCTTTCTGAAGATGCAATAATGATATGTTATTATTACTTGTGCTTTTTTATCATTTTTATGCTTTGAATTTCTCAAAAGAAAAGATTTGTAATTTCTTCCGATAACATAAAGCTACATTGAAATATGATATTTTCGCGTAATGTTACACTACACTGTACAGTACAAAAGGTGGTCTGACAACACTATTTGATACATTGTTTTTCTTAAATTTGTGTAAAAATGTATCAACCACAACCCATTTCGGAATAAATGCTACATTTGTCAAAAAACCTCACTAGACTAAAAAAACGAGGACGACACTTTCAAGCAAAAAAGTCAATAACACTTATTTTCCTTCCCAAAACTGCCTCATGCTCATAAATTTACATAGACATTTTTTATGTCGACATTTTCCTAGACATTTCTTCTAGGACAATTTTCATTACCAATGTCTCATTCATATTGAATATTTCCTTAATATGCATATGGTTTATGGGTTGTTACTTGAATGCAAATACCTGCTCATTTTCTCAGTTGACGAAAGTAATAAAACATAATGTTACTTGGTTTCATGTAGATTTTTGTGCAGTCTACAATCTGCTTTCCTTGTAAAGAATACATCCCAAGAATCCGAAAATTATTGTTCGCGAGTTTCTTCAATTCCTCACTCTTTTTCTCACAGCAAACTCACAACAACAACAAGATAATTCTCAGTTTCAGAGTTGTAATGTAATTGGCAGAAAGTATACTACAAGTATTCATTTCAAACTATATGAGAGTATAACAGAGCTCAGTTCGAATCTATTTAACTACAATTATTGGTAGGCATACACACTAGACCTGCGTCTGATTTGCTCTGTTGGTCTAGTCAAGTCTGCCACGACGACGTGTACACGGTCAAGTAATTCTAATTTCTAATGATATCATTTTGTTTTGCATGTCTACGTACACGTCTCTCTACCTACATCCTACATGAAATTCTTGCACATCGAAGCCCGGTTTTTTATTGCAACTTGTTGTTAGTGGATTGGAACTAGGTAGACTCTCACGTACACAAATGATACAAGCCATGAATTCTGAGGAACACCTCAGGGCAAAAGCAAGTAGGCAGATGTACATATAGCTAGGCAATAATAAATAGCATAGGTCAGTGATCAGCAAAGCAGTTTTGTTCTTGAACATCAGGATAGCTAAATGATCGCTTGTTTGACACTACGCATACCATTGAAAAAGGAATTCTTACTATGGCTATTTATTATATCATTAATACAAAGTCGGAGTGCTAGATAGACTAAAGTAGTTTTTCGAGCAAAAAGCCAAGTTTACATTAATAAAAAATATCTTTCGCTAAATAAAAAGCTTATTTTTCTACTGGGGTTGGTAGGAAATGGAAGAATAAATTATGGTAAAAAATAATTTTCCGTGAAAAAAATCATGCATGCATTCAGACGGACGATATTATTTTTCTTTGCGGACGTGTTCTCAACCTAAACTTTTAGCTTTCGTGGAGAGATAATTACATGTGGGGTTCCTATTATTGTCAGTCAGAGAAAACAGTTTATAGGTATTCACTGTTACAAAATTTTAGCAACTGATTGCGAGTTGGATAAGTGATAATAATAATAAATAATGGTATATTTTAGGATTTTTGCAAAGAACAATGAAAATGCTAGTCCAACATATCGTTTGTACTTTAGAATAGATATATCATTCATCATACTTATGAGGATGCATAAAATGAGTATGTATGTTATAATTCAATTGTATTTACATAGGTACATATTTACACTAGAGAGACGTGATGTTAATGATACAACAACAGCATGTTTAGTTTATAAATGCTTCGTGTTGAATGTACAAACGCGGGTGCATGTTTCCACTTAAGAGAAGAAAAGAATACAATTTATCTCTCAGAATTCGCAAAAATATCTGACATTTTTGCAACTTATTTTTTACCCTGATTATCCTGCTCACTTACCTACCTCTACAAAAACAATACAGGTTGTTTATACTCGTTTTTATATGAAGAAGTAGTTTATTGTTATACTGCCGAGATTAAGATAACAGAGTATGGAGCTCGCCTTTTTCTTGGTATTATACCTATGTGCATTAAATGTTATGTATACAAAACAGTATTCAAACAGGTTGGTGTGTGATTTTTTCTTTCCATTTCGGTTAAATTTGAACTGGCTTGGCTACTATGAGTATGTATATCTTCATATTTAATGGTTATATAATTCTAGTCTATGTGGGAGAAGATAATAGAACAGAAACTTCTTTTTAAAAACTGCGACGATAAAATATAAATAAAAAGTACGAAAATGTAAGCGAGCGAAAGGAGAAAATGCATTAAGCAGAAAAGGAGAACAACAAACTTTCAGGGTTCCGTTCTGTTCTTTAAGGATTCACCTGTTCAAAAACATGCATGGCATATCACCGATAAATGTATGCCTATCCTACCACCATTCCGACATGTTCGTCTGATGTAATGGGTTGGTAGTCAAAAACATTTAAAGAAAAAACCTGCTTACAGCCTTACGTAACATTTCCTTCGTTCTTTTGATATCTTGTGTAAGAGTAGAGAAAAGTGGCAATGTAAAGTATGTAACCCACCTAATCGACTTCACAAAAGTATGCATACAGAATTTTTTGTCGTTTTAGACTAGCCAGTGAAGAGACAACAACTATCACTATTGCATATTTAAATAAATATTAGTGTCAATTGAATTCAATATGAAACATTGTATAAATTCAAGAGCGACTAAATTCAACGTACAGGTAATATGATATCAGAATGCATAAAAGCTGACAGGTTGTCTGTTGTTTGTAATACTTTGTAAAAATTTAAACCCTTTAGATCTCAAAAACGATAACTTAATAAATATTATATTGCTTCTATCAATATGAATTTTAACTTTCGTTGTAATACTCGCACAAGCTACAAACTATAAAAATATTTTTCAATCCTGATTTTAACAATCTGTTGGAACAGTCCATTCATTCTCAAGTCAAGTATAAATGTCTACACACAAAGTTTGAGAAAAGTTCTACATGGTTGGAAAATTACCCTGCTTGTATTCATATCTTTTTATTCTATCTAAAGCCTATCTTGCCTAGCTACTCATTTTCAGCTGGACTTACTTGACTACTCAACTAGCTAATATGCCAATTTATCAAACTTGTACAACACACATTTGCCACATAATGTTGTCCGGTTGGTTGGAGAGTGCAAGCAAATACTATTCACTGTCTTTCCATTATAATTCTTACCCAATCATCCAGTCTATTTTGCTGCGTATAGACTACATGCAATAACACAATTGGAAGTTATATATAATGTAGCTATAATATAGTTTTTTTGCTCAGGTAGGAGGCATATATAATAACAACTGTACATAGACTAATAGACTGGTCAAAAGAAAATTATAGAATGTATATCGCATGATAATTCCCACTTACATTGGAACAAATTCGTATCAAGTACAAATATCTGAAAGGTTTTCTTCAAATAATATAATCAGACAAATAAACTTGGTATTTGTATTGTGTCATCGTTAAAAAAATTTTATGGAATTTTTATTGATGTATTTACGTAGTTCAAATAGACTTTCAATAGAAGAAAATAGCGTGGTTTTGAATGCCTGCGTCTACAATCTACCACCATATACGTGGCGTGCTAGTATTCTTCCCTGCTATGCCGTATTATCCATTTATACGAAAATTATATTTACCTGAGTACAAAAAAGCGCACGAATTTTTCCAATGATATAATAAATGCTTCTCAACTATTTGCGTTGTTCTTCTTCTCCTCTGTACTTTCCTATTCAGGTAATGTAGCTCTTCCCTAACCCTAACCTACCTCTCCGCGGAATATTCCAAGCACGAACTAGCAACATCGTACGATACATTGCATGACGATCATTATCAGAAGAGCGTATACAATAACAAAATTATTAACTCAAACCACAGAATGGAATTGAAACTGGTGTATCATCATCATCATCATATTCTATTATCATCATTCTCTTCTCGCTTTTGTGTTTTTCACTTTAATTGTAAACTTTATTTCTACCTTTAAAGATACCAAGTAGATAGTTGTAAGTATGCACCTGTATATCGTATTCCTCCATAATATACGCTTACATGTTAACTTATCGAGTACGTAATATCATATAGCAGTCTGAAAATCTGAAGTCAGTTATACGCATGTCCACATAGGCAATATATTTTAAGAGGCAAAAACAAGGCCGATATTCATAGCATAGCCAGCAATATTTTTTGCATTGACCGTGTCTCATCAAACTTTTTTTTTAGCATTAGCAGCAAAAACTGACCAAAGTTGACCGGTTTGCTACTACTACACTACACTTATGCCATTAGCGTTAAAGCTCGTTTTAAGGGAATGTTGTGGTGAGCAATGAAAAAATACAAAGTGCTTCAAAGTAAAAAATATATATGAAAAGGATAAAATATTCCTTTTGCTCCTCTTCATGTTTCACACCACTGTTGGCTGACATTCCCTCTGACTGAAGACTGAATGTTATCTTGATGATGTGATCTGATGCATAGTAGACATTTAGACATATAAGATTTTTTATAATTGTGTATGTAACTTCGCTACTTGAAAAAGTAATCTATTAGCTCTTAACAATCATCTTCAACAAGATATAGAAACGTAATTTATAATGAGCATTTTTTGTGTGTTTGTGCGGAGTACCGACATAGGAGATCCATAGTGTCTGACGGAAGGGTAATGACAATGATACTGCTATTTTGCGTATTTGCGATTACACGTAGGTTTGGGAATGAGATAAAACTGTTGAAATATAATTAAGCATTATTGTTGCGCTGCACTTTACAAATAATCTAGAGAGTTTATCATGTATAAATATAAGGATGGTGCAACTTTATTGCTACGAAAAAACATTCATTAAATAAGTTCTGATTGATATTTAATTACAATCATAACTATATAACTTCAGTGGAATAGTTGCCGCAAAGCGATAAAAATTTGAGATGAAATTTTTAGTTGTTGTTTTACACGTCTTTATTTTTCCGTCTCCTCCAGTTAGGTGCTTTGAAAGTCAGAATATTACTAGAGATTTGATAGCTATATTTTATACTATTATGCATTAGAGTAGTATAAGTATAATATAATATGTAAGCGTTCATAAGCAGATTTAACTTTGAAGCATCGTAACATAATATCAACATGTGTTCTGACAATTGATTTGATATGATCAAAATGTAAACCATACCATGAACTACCAACGTGATGACTGCACGCTGTCTCGAAATCAAAAGATTATGTTGTAAGACTTCCTTTTATGGATCATAAATAGCAAAGGAATTGGAAAAAGTAGGTAGCATGTCGGCAATCGATTTGTCTCCAGTGGCACATGGAATGGATTTTTTAATCTTAAATAATTCATGAAAATTGAGGAGAGAAAAGAGAAACGTTAGCTGTTGAGGTAGCCGGATAAGAGAGGTTAAAAACTTAAGTTTACATAATCCTCGTGTTGAACAAATGGATATGGTATCAACTGTCTTATTGCTGTGAGAACGACATATTCTTGTACCTAAACTTTACGTTTGACATATTCATTAATATCTCAGACAGGCGTTGGAGTACCGATTCAATATTAATCGGCGTGTTTGAACTGACGGAAATTTCGCATGGATTTCAATCCAACACATGACGCACCTTTAAATCCAGCTTTACACGGTACGATTTTGAGGTGACTTTATAGAAGCCAGAAAATTAACAGTGCTACATCATCAATGCAGTCTAGTCTATAATAGTCTATAATATTTTTTTTGGTTTTTGATCTGAGTCTTGCGCAATCAGCAGGAAAGGATTATTGTCAACTTGAACATAAAGTTATCTTTTCTCTGTCAGTCTCCATCCGATTTATTGCTTTTTGTGACGCCAGAAACATTTATATAATAAATATCATCAATAATGTGTAATCGCAGCAATAAAATGCCTATTGATAGCTACTGCAGAATTATGGAGATGGATTGGCATAAACTTCGATTTAAAAAAAATGGCAAATAAAAGTTTCCAAATAAAAAAAGATCTACAATAATTTTTAGTGGCAGCGAGTGTTCCGGCAATGACACGAATGAAGTTAATTGAATTTGTAAACTCCTTTTGTTCATGATAAAAGTGACACTGGGAAAGGAAGTAAACTACTTCAACAATTATGTTATCGGCATGCTGAAACAGATTATATGTAGTGTCAAAAATGTTGAGTGGCACAACCACACACAACACCACTAACGTACGTCATATTCCGACTGTTGAACACAAACATCCCGATCACGTCAGATAAAGTATTATATCACAAGACAGTTTGATTCCAGGACTATGCCAAAGTCAAGTGAAAACTAATGAAAAAGTATGAAGGCTTTCATTATCTGACCGAGTCAGTGGGGAAATAAATTGTTTAAATATTTCAGTAAATTTAAATTAGTTGAGTACCTAAACATACAAAACACGACTGAATTGCATTCTCTTTGCAAACTATAATGCAGAAACTATCAACTAGTAACTGGAAGATTATACTGAATTTTGGTGTTTTCTTTCGAGAAATATAATTTTAAAAGTCTTTAAAGAACATTAAAAATGTGCTTAATGGGCTTATAGACTATAAATTAGTAAAAGATGTTTTTAACAGTTTATGTGAAGTCGGTGGAGAAAGATGCCGAGTTTGCAACATTAGCACGTAGCTTGTTCTTCGCTTTCATGACAGCTTAACAATGTCAGTTTTGTGGGAAAAAATATTATTTTTGTTGGTAGAAAGGCTAAGCGTATATAATAAATATATATCAAAGTTCAACCGAGATTTATAACGTACACAAGCGAGTATGACTATGTTACCCTGTTATCAAGACCTTCCAAAAATTAATATCACCCATCATTCTGACTTATTTTCATATTTCCTAGAGTGAAATCCTTTATGAAGTTAGATTGTGAAGAAATGACCGCACAAAAATATGTCAGACAGGGGGATGATCTGATTTCAATCTCTTATTGAGTATATCCACCTACCACACACGAATGTCTCGATAATAGGTATAATGTTTCATGGTACTAAATAAATATGCATCACATGTGCAGGTAAATATTTATTTTCTTTACAAGTCAATAGACGTACACAGTCTGAAGTCTATTATCTTTTCACGGAATATTGATCAAAATAAAATTGAAATACAGCCGTTTTTTGAAACCATGACATATTACGCTCTAGTTATTGTACCTCTTTGAGGCTCTAAATTCAAGAATCCATGTAAGCACAATCTTAAAAAAACATTGCGAATAATTATATGAATTTGCAAAAATTAGCAAGAAAATCTTTTAGCGTCATCATTTCGTAGTTTAGTTTCACATTCACATATATCTGCATATAAAATGCATAAAACATTATGCACAAATGTACGTGCATACTGAGAAATAATATTATTCCCCTCCGCTAGCCTCTGGTCAACTGCAATCCATACATGTACATAATATTTATGTACCTAACTATGCATCTTTGGAGAATATTTTTCTCTTTACATGCTTTTAGGACGAAGTATAAACATTTTGCTATTATGATGATGATGATGATTTTTTATTCTGATCATTGTACGTCACTTGTTAAATTTTTCGGCAGTATTCATCTTTTATTTTTCTTTTGCTTCGGGATCTTCCGTGATCAAAGTATTTACGTACTTCGTAGTAGTGCATCATTCCACCATCATTGAACGATAATGTACGCTTTGCTTTTTCAACATGTTTGAACTCAGGTTCTTTCTAAGTTTAAGAAATTTCAAGTTTGTTTTGAAATTCTACTCGAGGAAAATTGTCAAAATCCCGTTAGCTTCTCTTACAGAGTGTAACTAATTTTAGCAAAAAGGTGGAAACGCATGCATAAAGTTGCATTTGTCAGATTTTGCAATATGTATTACGCATTGTACATATAATGTCCCAATTCGAAATGGATAGGTGATTGCAAAATGTTGAAGACGTGAAGGGTGTCAAGAGAAATGTGATATTCCCCTAAGATGGGTAAAGTGAGACAAAGATAACACAACGACATAAGACTCTCCAATAATTCTAAATTGAATAATTATTTTAATACCCTACTCCCTACATAGTTTTTATAGCATCATCTTTTTACGTTTAATTTATGCACACTCAGATGCAGAATACAGCCATCTTTACATTTCCTTACAAGGCACCAGCAATATTTGTCATGATTTCTTCCCAACATTACACAAACAAATAGGTTCTTACTTTTGCTTACTGCACACAAGTCCAAAAAGAAGAGTAAAAGGCTTTTTGTATTTTAACTTATTAAAATAGTAATGTCGCTATTTATGGCAGAGCAATAAACCAGCTGCTAACGCAATAAAAATACATAAGTGTTTATACCTGAAAGAGCAATATAATTCTCGAAATTGGTAATGGGAACCATTATTACCAACGTATTGATGAGCATTATTGTTGTTCATATCAAATGATGACAAATAACGTCAATAATAACAGCAGCACTGTGCCCATAACAATGGAAAAATGATATTGTGCCCGTTAAACATCAGAAGTTTACGCAAAGGGACAAACACATGCCACATACGTACATAGATATATATTGTATATACACCTATATGATTTGGTTGCATCTTTCTTTACTCTGTAAAATACAAAAAAGTTTCCACTATTGATTTTTTGTGAAACATGAAGGCATATATTAGCCCTTGGAAGTTGGGGAAAAGAGAAGGAGTTAACAATTGATGTAGCAGGTGTGTCCGTTTGTCCGACGTTAATTGGCTCAGAGGCTGTTGTAAACATGCTCTCATGCAGAGTAAATACACTACTCAAGGTCATGTTAACCTTTCATTGTCATTCATACATTTAGGGGCCCACAACGGGACTCGGCTCAATCACTGACCATTCATTTAGAAAACTGGATAATATTTGTCGCAAAAAGCTATAAAATATTCCATTGAACCCTGCCAGGGACACTGTAACACACTTATTAACACATTTTCTGTGACGAATATTGTTCCAAACGGTATCGACACCGCTACTTTTCTAGACATTAAATGTACACGAAATTGGCGAAGGATTCTCCCCAACTCACATGTACGTATGCATGAGGAGGCTCAAATTGTGTTTTCTAGGTGAGCGTGTGTGTATCAACTTGAAAAACGTGTGCATGCTTCCGACGACACGATGATGTGAAAAGGCACAATACGTAATGCAAGATATTGATATTACATTACGGTTATATCTATATGTATATACCTAACTCTATTGCTTTCTCCAAGTAGCTTTCTCTATCACTCTCTCTGTCTCCCTTGTTCCGTCTTTCATGTCAAATAACGACGCAATATGATATAGAAGCAATGTGGAGCCAACTGTCTACCCGGTTCAAGAACTCACATATATGCATAAATATTATAAACAGAACCACATGAAAAAGGATAAAATTGAGTAGATGGGCCATTATCATTAGGTTCATATCTGGTAGTGGTGGCGGTGGTAAGTAAACACGTACCATGTTTCACGGATGCTTCTTCTTCAAGTTATTCATACGAAAGCACTCAGCCGGAAAATGAGAGGTGCGCGAGTGAGAAGAGTGAATAGGCAGCTAAGTAAAATAGGTAATGAATGATAAAAGAGCATGTAATTTAGTACTGTTTGCATTGCACGACATAAGAGAACCCCTTTCACAGTGGAACAAGCACCAGCGCTATTCGAGTATAAATGAGTCGGTGAAACGCAAAAAAGCTATTGAACAATGATTGCTGCATTAACTAAGAGCAAGTCTAGTAGAAGCACATCCAGCCAGAAGAGACGTTCATCATTGAACGTCCTAAAAACACTGATGACAATGTCTTTACGTACATGTAAATACCAAGTTTATTGTGGAAACCTAGTGATTCGTGTGAAAACGGATGTATGAAGATAAAGGATTTTCGACACTTGTTTCATTTCGCTCGTCCGCCCACATTGCATTATTACCAGCACATAAGTTGGAATAAGGTACATAGTACCAATTTCCCTTCCAGTATAGGAGGGCTCATATGCATACCTACGCGCTTGTATGTTTCAAGGACATTCGTGGGGAAAGCTCGTTTAGTTTCTGTCTTGCATTGTCTCCCTTTTTCCTGTCAGTTAGGTGGCGAAAATATCAAACTTATGAATTTCCCATCTCAGCTGTGCCTCGACTTCAATCTCTGCTCCACATTCGCTGTGTCTCATTATAACATTTAATCAACTATGCTGTAGACTCTTTTTAAACATTAGATTCAAATTAATTCTCATACGAATCAAAAAGCTGTCTTCCAGCTCATTTCCATAGTGAAAATGAAAAATAAAGAAAAAATACTTCATTGTATGAGGCATCGAATATATATGATGTGTACCGAAGCCATAAGCCATGACTTTCTCTTCTTCCTTTCCTATCAACCAGCAAAGGATACATAGTCCTACCTACCAGCTATTCTGAACAACAGCAATTGGACCACCTCCGGCGCATTCGCATCAACAGTCCATGACTAGAGGAGTGGAATGTCGTTGAAAATTCTATACGTCTTTCCACACACAATAGACCGAGTCTTTTATTAGCGATTGATTTGCTACTTCACTCCACTTTGATTTGCAGGAAAATTTTTAACCTTGCAACAAATAGTATTTGTTGGTGTAGCGGTTAGAGGTTTAGAGATATTTATATGCGTATTATATTATGTATGTACATAACATGGTTTTTCATATGTGCGTTCATTTCATACTCGATACAATATAAATACATATATACATACATTTATGATTCTATTATGTTCTGTCTTTTTGTATTTCTTACAGTTCAAACTGTGGTATTGAGTAAAATTATTGAGTCAGGAAGAAAGGAAAAACCACTGTTCGTAACGACAACTAAATTTGACTAGTAGACTAGAACATATTATTTTATATTGGTTACTGTTACTACTACATGATGGTTACCTATGTCCTTTTCACTTGACAAATTTAATTTGGTGGTTTTACCCATCACATGTATTTTATTGATTACCTTGACTTCCCTTCTTCCAACCAATAAAATTTATTCGCGATGACTATGTTTCCCAACTTCAGGAAGTTTTTCAACTAAATTGGTAGTTAGAATTACAAAAAAAGTAATGAATCATACGCATTGTTTCCCGCATTGCTAATATTCATTTGTATTTTGAATATGTAACTATATATATGTCACCATATGAATGCAGAGAATAAGCCATAAGAATATATGTACATACTTTCGATCCGCGTCATCAAGTCACCATTTTCCAAAATACTCATGAAATAAATCTGGTTATAACTAGTACAATAAATACGTACACCTTACCGCAAAGGCTTAAATAAAACTCAAGCTCATTGTTAAATTTCAGGGATCATGTTGTTTTAGAAGCTGGGCTTATGTTTATTGTATAGCTTCTCCTTTTTTTTCAAAATAAAGCCCTTCAGCAGAGTCGCAGATGAGACGACACTTGCCACTTTCATTTCATGCCGAGCCAATTAAATTACGAGAAAGGAATAGAATTCCAAAGCGGCTTGTCTCCTCTTATAAATACAAATTGACATTTAAAAAACGATTTTAATGGCAACGAAATCAATTGGTAACGGATATTAAAAGTAAATCTGGAGGAGGAAAAAATCACCAATTATTAGTTTGGTGATCGTTAAAAGAAGATTTGTAAATTTCTCTGTAGGTGTTTTTATATCCGCACTTCAGCATTCTATTATTATTCCTTGTATTATTGATCCGTCAACGAAATGTATATGCAACCCCATGAAGAAAATATTTAGGTAGTTTCAGAAAACGACTGAATGGAATGTTTTTTGTATTTCATATTATCCATCCATTAACACACACATCAACAGTTGTATTGAATAGTGTATTACTAATTTAGTTTTATGGCTTTACAGACAGAATTTGTGTATGGTCTAACAAAGAGCATGAAAGCATGTCTGTGTGTGTTGTGTGTTGTGTACATCCCATCTTGCTGATATGTGATGATTAGAAATGCCTAATGCCTTTATTAAGGAAGCTGACAAAAATAATAATAAATTCCTTTAGTACTCCTCATATGAATGGCAACAACAATGAGGATTTAAAATTAGACAAAATACGATTTTGTTTACATTGTACTCATATCTTTGCCTTTTTTCAGTATGGCTATATTTACTTCTGTGAGAATTTAGTAGCAATCATAATAACAATGTGTACGTGCACATCGCATTTTACAAATGCACACTAATAACACCCACAATAAATGCCTTTACGATGTTGACATCTACTTAGCAGCATATCAACCTTGAGTCCTTGAGCTTGCGCCTTCTTCATTGCACAACTGTACTGGTGAACTGATGTAACTGTAGCATCATCACTCATTCTCATCATATCATCACAATTAATATGGATGTAAACGGATACAAAGCATTATTATTAGGTAGGCACCCACAGAAATAATAAGAAGTATATATGAGAACTATTCAATAAACTGGAGCTTCAAATTTTAATTGGGCATTGTTTTCAAGCATCCCCTTCCAGACTTCTCAAAGAACAATTACTAAGGTTTCCTATTAGTGCACACCATGCAAGCACACAAGAAAATATCGTTTTACAACCAAGTGAAATCCGATAATTGTTGCATTTCTGATGTGTGTGGGTGCTCGTGTAATGAAAGCGAGACGCGCTTCATTAATGCTTTTACAAAATGACTGTGTGGCTAAAGAAACAGCAAGAAGTAATAAATGGTTACACACAGTCATATTATAGCTTTAAAAACGAAAATAATGCAGTTAATCTTGCATTGTTGGCGGTCGTTAGTGAGTATGAGGCAGTTTTTCTAGTTTGAAAAAAAAAACAGCAACAGCAAAAATGACATGTAGGATTTAGTAAAGCTTGAACTCTTAAAATTCATTCACCGAAATAAATATATAGGGAGTATTGAAAAGTCAATGAATTTATCACTTGTTTTTTATTGTAAGTTTTGCATGAAATCGAACAAAAAATGAAACTGATGTGGCCATGACAAGTCAGAGACTTTAAAAATCGTTGTTTCCTTTGTTTGACAACAAGAAAATATAAGATATATTAGTTTTGATATGGTTATTTGTTAAAAATTTCCATGTTGAACACCTGGACACATGGAAGACATATGGGATGATGCGTGCGCGATGCGGTGGTGGTTCAAAAGATAGAAAAATGCTGCTAGCTTAGCCTTGACGAGGTCTCAAAATCCTTGGATTGTTCGGATTATAAAAAGTGTAGTTTGCCATTCACTATATTTATTAGTGATAATTTAATCAACAACGTCATGAGTATGCCGCATTTTTGCAGAGAATTGCCGGCTATTTGCAAGAAAAAACCTTTTTTTCGGAATTTCCAGTGAGTTTGTTAAATTTCATGAGAAATGACATAATGACGTTTAGATGTCATTATCATGAACATCTATTATAATTCTAATTTCATTTAAAATGCTTTCTGTTACAAATTGTATGCGAATTTTAAACTTCAGTGGTCAGAAAAAACCATAAAAAATATGCTACCAGATGAATTTGCATCGATTTCTTGATAATAGCAGTAATAATATATTTAGGCATTATTCAAAAGACAAGAATGGCATCGCTGCCGATGACATCAAAAGAGAGAAAAAAACTTATTTTTAGTACCTGACAGGGAGATGATCGAATTCCGAATTGAACGGATACTCGAGGAAAAATTGTCGCTCCATTTCCATTTTGTCCCTTTTTAAGGTTTCTTTTTATACAAACAAACTACATCTGTAAATGAAGACTTTGTTGAAAGAAAAACTCTGAAGGTCACCCCACTATGCTTACTTCATCATAGAACTCTATGAAGTCATAGCTATATCATCATCAGCATCCTTCCAGTTGATTCTTAAACAAACAAACTCTCAACCAAAACAAAAATGTTTCTATTGAAGTCTTTCTCTTTTTTTGGATATTTTCTATATAATTTTCACCGAGGAAGGAAAGAGTAGCAAGGAATCGTTCTTTCACTTTTGTCAAATCCTCTGTCAGTTAATAAAGATGAGGATGATGATGATGAATGAGGGAAAATCTTTTGTTTGACACGTCCGTATACTATATATCCGTATAAACTATGCACAACTCTTTTCTTCAGTTTGACATTGCACATGCACAACCGTCAGTGAGAGATGGCTGATTGAATTAAAGTAATTGTAAATCATATTATTTCATCGGTGTAGACTTTTTTCTCTTCTTGTGCGCAACATCGATTTGAAACCACTGTCAAACTGATAACTGGCTATATATATAATAAGTATAAGATGACATCACACACATTTTTATTATCAGTCGTTTTTTAGCACAATGCGCAAACTATAACCACGAATAAAAGAATCAGCAATAATAATCAGTGCGCGGAGTGGTTCCCGTGTCGTATCGTTTTCATTATTGTAGCGGTGTTGTGTTCTATTACTCTATTATTATTAGTTATTTGTTATTGTTGTGGAAGGAATTATTACTATATGTATAGTACAGTACATAATCTTATGTTATCTCTCTCACGACAAAATATAAATGCAATGATACAGAAGCAGTTTTACAATAATTTTTTTTTAATCACAAAAATTGCAGTCTCGTCTCGTATCAAACGAAATAGCACCAAAAAGATTTTTTCCCTGGCGGCTTTACTAGTTGCACTTCATACTTGTACTAGAGTAGATGTTCGCTATGAACCACTAACTTTATGTTTGCTGGCTGCTGCAGAGAGAGCACCAGTTTGTAGTAAAGTAGTAGTAGTAGTAGTATCGTCAATCAGCACCACCACCAAACCAGACCGTTTTGCCGTGTGTGTTGTTTGTATCTAATGTGTAGAAGTAGTATCAGCATTGCTTCGTTTTGTCTTAATGAAACATCATTCTCTTCTCACAGAGCTCTCATATGATGTATATATCTATATCAGTATAATATCTATCTATTCTACTAGTATTTTCTGTACTTCACATAAAATACCATATTATAATTTCTCATATTCCTAAATTCTCTACTTGGATATGAATGTGTGTAGGTATGCATAGAGCAGCAAACAAGTTGTGGTGATATGAAGATCCAAATGGATACTAAGTTTTTAAGGTAAATCGCTGCTTTGCTTCTTTAAACTGGTGCCCATATAGACGAAACCAGAGTAGAAAATAAGTATCCTTTTTCCACTATATACTACTAGCAGAGTAGAGACCACCAAACGCAGCGAGCATCAGCAGCGGTATGACAGCCAGCACAGCACACAAATACACACAGGCAAAAAGAGAAGAATCAGGAAAATTTCACATAACAGGAGCGAGCCACTCTCTCGAAACTCGGCTTCTGTCTCTACATGAAAATGAAACAGCGAGAGAAGACCAGAATGCCAGCAAAAATAAGTAAACTTGTTTGTAGTAAAGAAAACGGTAGAAGGAGACACACAAAAAACCTGAACCTACCATGGAACTCGCAAACTTACATGCCATGCCATTCCACCGCCACCAAGCAAACCATCCATCCATCTACCGCAACAAAACATGAAAGAAGTCCATACATGTATTTTAATGTTCATCATGATGTTGTTTGTTAAAATTGTAAAATAGGTGAATTTTCATATATGCAGTGAAGAAATAGCTAGTTACATATTGTATATCTATGTGTGTCCGTCCACATTCCGTATTTATCACGATATAAGCCGTGGCGGTGGCAGTGAAACTACGTAGTAGTTAGTTACAAGGTAACATTGCATTTTGCCTGCTCTTTCTCACTGAGCTCCATATATACTCATAAACTCCTTGTACACATTGCATTACACAGCCATAAGCTCAGAGCTTATCACCCATTATTCTACAGAGAATGGCAAAATATCCAACAACATAGGAGGACGAAGACGTCAGCATCTAGTAAAAAACTTAATTCACATTTTGCACCTACCACCACCACCACCACCACACATCAGCACATCAACTACGTTTCATATAATATTATATGTGTATGCTTTGTGCTATATACAGCCATGCAACATTCTAATACAAAGAATGGATTCAAGCAAACTTAATACCTATACATTTTCATCGCTATAAGTTATACAAGGTATTAGATTCCCTGTTAGTTTAGTCGTTCTCTGCACTTCTACTCTGAAATATTATTCCTACAACTTCCACTAACAGTTATAAACTTGTCGTCCGTCGAATTAACTAGAGTGAGTTGTAAAAAAAACTCCTTACAAGTTACTTTCGTTTGTTGTCTTACGCTAAAATGTACACAATGTATACAATTTTGGAAGGTACAAAACAACCAAAGCATTTTTTAAAGCGACACATTATAACTTATGGTGATATATATGACATTCATACATACATAGGAAACAGAATGATAAAAAATTATGAAGGTTGCATTGTATGAATGCCTTTGTAAGATATTGTTGCATGCGCTGCTGTGATGGTGTGTGTGGTATGTGTGCTCTTGTTACAAAATGAATACTAGTTCATACAGAGATACAATATTTCATCAATAGTAATAAAGTTTTATATTGTAAACCATATACTCACATATATTACATATAGAAGCATTAAAATATTATTTAATATTAAGCCGCTTCTTCTTCTTCTTATTCCCGATGCTCTTGGAATAGGACATCAGCAGGAGCAACAGCGCAAGTAAAACCAACACCAAGTAAAACCACCAGCAACCATTCTGAAATGGGAGTCTTCCTCCTTCTTTCTTTTAACGTTCTATTTAAAGGTAAAAATAATCCTTTTTTCTCGAGAGAGACGCGCAAAGTAAGTAAAAGAAGAGCGGAAAAACCGGAGTGTTCACATGTATCTAGTATGCATGCCATTAACAACGTATTATTTTGCTATATGAGCAGCAGTATCGTGTACTGGTTGTTGTAGAATGAACCAGAAGCGCAGAAGAATAAGCGGTCTTTTTCTTCATCTTCTTCTGCAAAATCTTTAAGTTCATGCTCACAAGGCGAAAAACGCGACCACGGCGAAAGCAGAGAAGAGCAGCAGCGTTCAGCATCGTGAAAATGGTGATCAGCAGGAGCCAGGGTAAAAACCAGCTGAAAAGTTTGGTCGCTTGCATATGTTTTTATCGTGGATGATGATTGCGCTTAAAAGATGTAGTTTACACAGAAAGATCAAATAATCAAGCCAGCCTGTATGGTTCATATTATGGATTCAATCCACATTGCAATTGGTTGGCTGATGATGATGAAGCTTTTTCGTGATATTTTGTGTGATACATATACTGCTCTTGTAAAGACTTGCTTTAAATTTGAGCGTCATCGATCTTTTTATGTATGAAATAGTTTCGCTGCTGAACTGAGCGACTACATAATCATCTTATAATGTATGTATTGCATCTATCCGTACCTATATAGATTCTACAATGTGAAGTGTAAAGTAGAAGTTTTTTTCCCCTGTTGAGTAAAAAAAAACTTATTCCGTCAGTACACCAGAGAGAAACGAAGGTCAACCCGTCGTCGTTGTCGTAAACTGCGAAACCAAGCTGGGTTGAGGCAAGTAGCAAAACCCGATACTTATCTATCACCTAGTCGTCATCATCTTTTATGAAGCTTCGTTCTCTCGGCTCTCTTTCCATCCATACTAGTATATATTATGCAGCTCAAGAATAGCTATTACTTCACTATAAACCCGTAATTCGAAGTCGGGGAGCAGTAATAATAATGAAAAGAGATATCAGTGTTGAATGCGAAGGAAGAAAGTATTAATCAATGTGTGTTGTTTGTTGTGTATGGTTGGATGCTAGCGAATTTTACATGTATTCTGTGTATTTTGTGGCGTACCTGTGTGTATCGTTTAATTCACAATGAGACACATATAGAGCTTCTCTCTCCGTGATGATATATGAGTGCTCGCGTAATAATAACGAATGAAAGGCACAAAGAGATAAATGCGTACATGCGCCTCACTCACCACCTCTCTTACTGTCCATGCATTTATTTCGCATTCGCAGTTTGAGTCTTTTTGAGAGATACTTGGTCGACTTGTTTACTTCCACATTATGCTATCCATGAAATGATGATGGTTTGGCAGCAATTTCGGCCAATCAATCTTTATGGCGAGATGTATAGATGATATATATGTGTTCAACATTATAATACATTCATAACATTATTATTACCACACCACCAACCAGCAAAACTATAAACTGGCAAGTTTTTTTTTTGGCAAGATGAAGGCGATATGAAAATTTCGTGTCAAAATATCTTCACACATTTTTTTTTCTCCATCATGCTTGGATCTTATTATAAATTTTAATTGAATCGGGAAGCTGGTGTGTATGTGATTGAGAGAGTGAAGCTAAAGATTGCAGCTGTGTTTGAGAAAGGGAGAATTCAATGGCCATTTAAAATTCTTTTGAGCTTTTATTTTTTCTTTTGGAATAAGGAGTGAATTAAGACATAAGCAGAAAAATTGAAAGCATTCGTTTTTAAAGGGGTGCCAGAATAAATGCCTAATATAACGGAACTTGGAATGTACAAAAGGATGCACATACACACACAAAACGGAAATATCCTTTTAATTTGTACTCGTTTGAAAGGGTCTTATTGTCCTCATGCATGATGACCAGGAAACATCACTTACTCAACTAATCATCATCGTCAATGGGCCATATAACAGTAGCAAATTGCCACTTTGTAACACAAATTTTATTACAGATTAAGAAAGGACATGTTTTTTCCAGGCTATTACCTCCCATCTAATCTAACCCTAGAAAAACCATTTTGATTGGTCACCCATTCCTCCATCGTAGGTGTACACTAGTCTAGCAAGAGAGATGCATCATTATCATTACGTATTTATTACCACCACTACCCGTAAGCATTGGCTAGCAACTGGACTGAACGAAGGTTATTTTTTATTCTCCAGCTAACAGCGTCATAACTCTTCTCCCCAAATGTTTTCTTCTAGAGCTACTACTTCCACTAGCAGTCTTATCAACTGGTAGCTTCCATGCATTTTAAAAATTTAATATCATGTAATATTCTCTACTAGGCAATTTTTCTCTTTTTTAAGCTGCCAACACATTTGGCTTGTTCGTGTGATATTATTGTGATGTGTCTACATAACAATAATGCAAATAAGTTTTTGTTAATCGAGGTGTTACGTGTTTCCATTACACCATCCTACCACTCCATCATATTATTATTGCGCCTTATTATATTTCTGTGGTTTTTTAATAGTTTCGCAGCGAAACGCAAAAACCACTGAAGAAAGAACACTTGTACGTAATTCTTATGATGATGATACGGTGTTATGATGATCGTCATATTGATAATAATGAACCTCTCCGTGAGCATGATCTCGGCAGCTGTTGTTGTGGAAGAAGAGCCATTGTCGGTATATCACCATATAACAGAAACAACGACTTCTCGTCAAACGAGATAGTAGAGAATCAAGCTTCTACTTTTACAACTTGATCATCATGTCATTCCACAATAAAAACATCCATCTTCAAAAAAATCATACAACCATTGCATACATTTTGTAAAGGATGAGAAGGATATATAGCGTTTTATAATAATGTGATTTATGTATTGTGTATATACATCACATATCGCTGAAATGAAGGTGAAGATGATGATGGGGATGATTCAAGGTGAAATTCTCTGTGAATATGATTTCATGGTAGTACTACTGCTGCCAGCCACTGCAGTATAAACTGCAAGCCAAGCCAAGCCACCAGCGAAGTACTATACATAGTAATAATACAAAGCATCAACATCAGCGCAATCTTTGATAAAGCAGCTAATACAAAGACAAGAACGAGGTGAATTATTTGCTGGTGATCATCATGAATCATCATAATGGCGATGGAGCGGAGTTTTAGGCAATCAGCGGAGGATCAGTGTGATCATGAGAAGTAGTCGCTAGCAGAGTTTCTCCTTCTTCTTCGTGTACAGCTTTTTTTCGCAGAAATCTTCTTTTGCTTCTTTATTTATTATTACTACACATCTTTTATATGGATATACCGAAATCTATTTTTTCACATGGAGAAGTAGCGTGAAGAAAAGTAGTAAAAATAAAGGCGTTTATCATGGATATTACTACAAGAGCAAAGAGATGGATGGAATAATTTTACGTAAAGTTGATGCTAGATTAAATCTTTTTTTTTTGCTTCTCTACTGGACCATGTACACCTTTGTGACTGGGGCCAGCGTGCCTTCCTATTCGCTGCAAAAAAATATATGACTGGTCAATGAAAAAGTATCAAGCTCGCCGTTATAGTTGATTATGCATGGAGTGTTGTCTACCAGTTTTTTTTTGCATTTAGAGATTAACAATTTTCATGTGATGAGTGTATGTTAACCTTTTTTGCAATATTATTTCAGAGTACGAAACTGCATATTAAAAAAATATTTTATTATTCCAGATATGTGACGGCTTACCGTAAAAATTAAAAACTTCATTACTTACTGATAATAATCATAGTTATAACATTATATTACTGGAATGTAGAAAAAGAATGTACAGTAGAAAAAAACGCTGAAGATTATTATAATCATGATTATAAATTCCACAATGATACTAAATGAATTTGACTGATGTTTTGGTAAACAAGTCAAGCCAGCAAGTAATATGTGTGGAAAAGAGTAAGTTCTCAGACAAGACATAACATTAATAACGTTTTGTACTTGACTCTTAAAATTTTGCTCCCGTAATCTTCAGATCACGTCATGTATTCTCTCATTCATTTCTGTTATCTGACGAGACCGAGAGAGAGGGAGAGAGAGAGAGAATTCAACATAATTTCATTTCATCTGGTGTTTTGCTGCTGCACGGCGGTATTATCTCTTGATATATGTTGATACTATTGTGTGTGGTAATGTTATAAATTGTATGGGAGTTATTGTAAGCAGATGAATGTCGTATTTTTGTATTATCATTCTGAACTAATTACACTGTGAGTGAGTGCTCCTATTGTATTCTCTGATGGTCTGACTAGCTGCTCCAACTTCACTGGATTGCATTCATATCTTATCAAGAGGGCTATTCTGGTACTGTGTTGCGTTATTATTGTAATCATTATTATCATTGCTACTTGTACTGTCGCATTACGTGATTGCCAGAGAGAGAAAATAATCGGTAACAAGAGCATTGGAAATATTACAGAGAGAAATAGAGAAATTATGCTGGATACAAAACATAATGAATCCCTTTTTTTACTTGATTTAAAGCGAATCACGATATGAGAAAACTTGGGAAAATGCATGCAAAGACGAAATAGCCTGAGAGAGAGAGAGCTCAACATTTTTCATAAATGATAATAAGGAAAAAAACTACTTGCATTAAACTTTTACGTGCTGTTAATAATAATAATATGATGAGGGAGTTTTGCGTATCTCTCTCAAGTGATTTGTGTATAATGCCCATGTATAATATGCATTTCAAACAGGCAGTAAAATAACATGGATATCACGTTTACGACGAGACGAGAGTGAATAGCACAATATAGAGTCATTTCCAGTGTGTTTATCATTGCGACAAGGACACTCATTTTTGCTTCTTTTATGTATATAAAGTGGTTGCTAAGTAAGTTAGCAGAGGAGAGAGATGTAATATTGAATGAGCCAAACCATCCATCCACCACCCCGAATAACTCTTGACTCTACCATAAAGCATGACTGTAAATGAAAGATCATCGGAGAAGTAGTAGAGATGAGTCCACTACTTGACTCAAAATACACATTGATGAATTCGCTATATGTGGTCTCTCCTGTAGTACTACTGATCTGATCACACACATATAGCAAAAAAAATATGTCGTGTAATCACACACGAAACCGTACATGCGAACAAATGCCACTTACCTATACTAAAAAGCAGTTGGTATATACTTCCCTGCCACTTATTTTTAAGGTATTCCCCTTTATTTTATCACTTTCTTCTAGAGAGTTGTAAAAGTTGTCATTTTTATGGGCAGTAGCAAACGACTTAGAATCTTTAGTATCTCTCCTTTCCCTCCCAATGAGAGAAGCAGTGCAAAGTGCAAGGCATGTGAGTGAGCACATCGGGGAAATTAAACTATCGTAAATAAAAATAAGCTATTATACATATCGCTTCAAAAGTTATACGAAGGATAAAAAAAATGATTGTGAAAACGTACATATAAACTCATCTCCATAAAAATATTCCACGGCTTTTCCACAACGCAATAATAATCACGATGGCGAAGATGATCGTCCAAAACAAGAAGATTGAAGGGATGACTTCTGTAATTGCGTTGCGATACCGTGAAGAAAGAAGTGTCATCCGTATATAATCTTCATCAAAATGCTAGGTTAATGGCTATGCGTTTCGCTTTTATTTCACCATGTGATTTTTTTATGATAAAAGGTAAATAAATATCTTAATAGGTGGTGGGCCGAGTCGTAAATTAGTTTGAATGCAGTATGCTCTCTACATGTCACCTTCCTTTTAATACAAAATATTGGCAGAGAAATGAAAACGAAGCTTACAAAAGCGGCGTGGTGCATTTTTCGCTTATGTGTCTCTGAGTCATAATAGCGGCAAGAGATTGACTTGTCGCTATATAACTTTTTTATTAGCTTGAGTGCGCATCTAAATCCCCGGTTAATATTAATAATATCAACATACATGTAATAAATGACGCATAATAATAATGGCTTTGGCGATAGTTGGAATTTTTTTATGAATGCTCTTTGAGGATAATCCCAAGATCCCAAAAAGAATGCAAGTTTTAGTAATGAACATGAACATTGGACCTAAATGCCTCCTCATCATATCATCTTAAAAACTCGGCTTCACCAATGTGACAACATGCTCTTACATTCAACATTTGGGACTACCAATTCCACATGGTATATTATGCTTCCCTCTCGTCTAGGTCAAATTTGTAAACTTTTATCGTTTTCTCATTCTATTATTGGCTCCCTTTAGAATTGCTAAATGAGAACTTGAGCAGAGAACATGAGTATGTATGTATTCAATGATTTGTTTCATGTGCACTAATAAGTTTTGTTTACGTATCCAATTATCTTCACATCAGCGTTCGTCTTCCATTCCGGATCGTGTCATGACGGATAGAAAAGATGTATTTGGAGGAGTGCTGTGAAATATAGTTCGAGCAGAGTAGAAAAACAAAAGCGTATATTACCTTATTACCTGAGATATTTTTTCAGGACAAATGCACTAATATGTTGTTAGTGCTCCATCCAAAAATGTAATTTCCCCATGAAATGACATGGAGAAAATTAGTGCATGCCAGTACTGACAATTTGTTTACTTGCACTTGAAATTTGTTTTTTACAAAAAAGATTGATTCTAATGTGCGTCAATTGACATTACTCACGACGATTATCATCTTATTACCTTGGTATTCCTTCACAGTTTTTTATGACATGATATACTATACTTTTATGTCTACCGATATGCGCCTATGCATATATTATTTCATTATATTATTTTTCTAAAGACTTTCTAACGTTTCCCCATCATCGTGAACTTGACGATCTTCAATCTTCTGTCGCTGTGTCATATGATATGCATGCGTTTATAAAGAGCACATATTATACGAAGCACGAATGCCGTTTCCAAAGTATGCAATGACACATTATTATATCATGCACGTATAATTTTGCTTATATGTAATCAGTACTCAATATAATAAATACTCCACTTTGACCTAATACCCAACTTATTTTTTTTATCGTCGAACAAACATATAGCGTTCTACATGGTGGTTAATGTGTTACGACGAGAATAATGGTACCTATGTAATATGATGGGACTGTAAAATTTTGAGTAGTAGTATTCCATTGGAATGTTGTATATTACACTGTCAATGCTGCTAACACACATCAAAAGAATCAACCAGCAGCCAATAAAAGTTTACTGGTATTGATACATGCAGTAGTAAGTTAACCCATCTTATTTTTTAGTTGATCGATATAAGTATTGTGTGTCTGTTTGTGTGTATGTGTACAACACAACACAAACAGTAGCAGTAAAAGGAGTACTAATCTTACGAAATGCAAATAATATATCGTTTTTCTCGTTCCACACTCAATACTTTTAGCATTGATGCTCATTTTTAAGAAGTACGTACATGCTGCTGTCGTTGATGGAAAGAAAGTTGATATTTCTTACCATCATAGTGCATACCTACATAATGCGTATGAGTAGCATACTGGGTGAGGGGGAAAAAGTCCTCAACCTATAAGAAAATTACATGTTGTGCTTTAATCTGTCAATTGGCAAAATCCATCCAGAGTTGGCACTGATGCAACCAATTACGTTTTTGAAACAAGGGAGAGACACGGTATTAGGAATTTCTATTTTCGTAGGGGTAGTGTATTCGTAAAGTCTCTGGTTTGTGTACTTTATTATTGTAGGTCTATGCTTCTTTTCACACAACCACCACATGACGACGCACATGATTACTTATTACAAAGATCTTTTCTTGAAATCTTTATCATTCTGACATGCATTTAATGTTGGGCAAGTCAAAAAGTTCAAAGCAGATGAGATATCGGTGTACACTTTGTGCAGCGCGATTTCAAACTTGATATCAAAATAGATAAAAACATTTGCTATACAGAAAGAATGGCATTGTGTGAAAATGGAAGGGGAGAAAGAGAAGAAATAGAAACATTGCCCCTATTTTCTCAAGTAGTTTAATGTATACATTCCGTTGGCAACGATATTATTATTCATGCTTGCTTTGAATTGCGGTGGTGTTGGTGGCAGCATGGTCTATGAGTTCTTCCTTAGCGGCATAAAGTGCAACGTCGTGTAACGAAGTGAGTCAAGTACTATACATAAGTTTCGTCAACTACGCCATCCAAATAATCCAAGATAAATGATTATAAATAGTTAGAAGAAGTACAACATTTGCATAATATTTTATACAATGTGTATGCATAAAATATTCTCTTGTTCTTGACCTGCCTACACCAAAGTAGTTACCTAACATGTTAAAAGCTTTCTACTAATTCGATGAGAACAGCAAGAAGGAAAATAAGTAAAATGTCTGCAGAGGAAGGAAATTTATGAAACGAAGAGGATGAGCCTTCACATCTAATATAATATTGTGCATAGCATACAAGGAAGTTCAATTCTGGCATATCTTAAAACTACTTATCTTGTCATGATGTCTGATATCGTTATCAACAAAGAATATTTAAACTGGAAATATTTCTGTCCAATCTAAGCTAACTGCTTTTTAATGGAATTTTCTTCGGTTTCATTTCAATGAAATGGTTTTTCCCAAAAGCTTCACTGTCAAAGGCTAAGCGTTACTAGAATAGCCAAACACAAAGACTGCGTAGTTTTTTCATTTTGTTTTTGGTTGCATAATATGTTATCATCTTATTTTCACCCGATTGATTTTATGTTTCCTTTTGCATACGCTTCTTTTTGTGCTTTTGTCAGTTCAGTATTTATCTATTATCTGTATTTTGCCAATGATAACAAAATAACAACTAGCGTTTGCTAGCTGGAGCATAACTGAATGGAAGGAAAGCAGAAAACCGTTGACCATAGAAGGGACCACGACAAATACTGTTGCACAATAGATATGGGTTAATGGGTGTTTACACGATTTCTCTCAGAACAAATGAACGATTTTATTACAGTTGCGGGGCAAACAAATTTTATTCGCTGTTGGTTTCCCTGAGTAATATTGCTTGCTGATAATAAACATTTAGTTAAGTACACAACATCATTCGGGTTTATTTGTTGCTTGTTATAATGCAAACATAATTGTGCAGGTCAGGTTGTTTGGTTGGGTTCAAAACTAATTGAAAGTCGGACCTTAATTGATTTAATCATTCATTATTTAATCTTCTCGTTAATAAAAAATTGTTCGCGAAAAAATCCCCTGGTCATTGCATCATCACAGAAAAATGAAATAAATATCTCTCTTAAAAGAAATATTATTACACAAACTGGGAAATGTGACATGGTTTTGATGCGTGATAAAAACGATTCCATGATTGATTATATGATAAAAAAATTATTATTGCATGTCTTGTCTGTGATTACTCAACATTGGCTGCATACGTGACACATAATGTTTTAAGCGCTTGTAAAATAGCAGCATTCTCCGTTAAAATCCTTTCATCAGGACAACAGTTCAAGGTAAATATTGAATTACAACAAAATCTCTTCCACTTTTCTGGCAAAAAATTACAAAAAAGCAAATCATGTACTTATATTAACTTTGTTTACTTTTATGTTTAAAAATCCAGCATTTATGCACTTTAACGTTTTAAAATGTTTTGTTTTCATCCTGCCTCAATGTAACGGGATTGGTAATATTTTCAAACACTTGGTATGAGCATGGCTGGTTCAGTTCTCTGAAAATGTATAAAAATGAAATGTCTTGAGGAACGCTGCAATATAGATACATATGCACAGTCAATATATGAGAATTGTGCTTCTTGCTTGCCTTAAAAAGTCTCATTTTTTCGGTTTCGCGTAGTTGAATAATCTCCCAAGACCTGTTGAACTTTGATGTTTTACGCTGCAGAGGTATGCAGGCATGCAAACATGTAACCACTTGGTAAAAGCACTCGCCCAACAAAAATGTAGTATGCATAAATATTAAAGTTACTTTCAACTTTCAAGTAGGGTAGCAGCTTGTTTGTTGAGATGGCTGCATAGACAAAAACATCTTAATTTTCATGAAGTTTAACGTAGGTCATGATTATTTATTATTTGCACTCCTACACCAATACCACCATACCACTACCTCAAAAGCATGTTAGTAGTAGTTGAGACGGATTATGCATAAAGTAAAGTTTAAGTGGACCAAACACCAGAAGGAATTTCTCTGGCTGAATAAAAATGAGAATGCATAGATCATACTTTGTGCTTGTAAAAAGCAGAGTAGCTTTAAATAGTACAGCTTTTTGAGCAGGGCAAATGGTTAATATAACTTTTTTTAAACTTCCACCGGCTTTATTTCGAGGAAACTCTTTACGATAACATCAGAATGACCCCATATACAATTTTTTTATTGTCGGGAAATAATAAAAGGTTAAAAAGGAGTATCAGTAAATGAACCCTCATGTAAATTTATGATAATTTTTACCATTCTATAAATATTTCATTAAGAAACAAAAGAGCCTCCATGTACATCGGTAGTAGGCATGCCAGGACACAACGAAACATTAAGTATGCATATTAAAATATACATAATGCGACTGATATACCACAGGTTTTGGATATTACTGACCTATTCCCATCCAACGTTTTTTATGCAGAGAGAACTACTTTTGAAACAAGTCATCGTATTTATGAGAAAATAACTATCAACTTGTTTTTTTTTACTCGAAACAAGCTAAAAGCTAATATGTTCCAAGATATGATTTCATGTACATAATAATTACGATTATAGAATGTGCATCCTCAAAGTAGATATTAGCTGTTTTTCCAGAGAACTGCCATCCCACCCATATACCTATTCTTCACGAAAATTATTTTCATCAATATGCCAAAGCACTGGTGTGTGTGTGTGTGTGAGTTGTTGTTGTTATGTGTCTTGGAAGGATGTATCATTCAAATGAGTTTGGTCAGGCGATATACTAGTTGGCTATTACTATTACTGCTATTATAAGCAATAATAATGTGTTTTCCAATTACAAGTAGGAAACGATAATATGATTGGGCTGGTATGTGTGATGGCTTTTGTCACTGACAACGAAAAGGACCAGAGCGACCGAAGATGACCTCGCTTCAAACTTTAACCATGGTTAGTACTCTCTGTAAAAAGCTCTTATCGGGTCTATAGCACACAAAAATAGGTATTCGGCTTACATAAAGGAAATATGTAATGTCTTTATACGTGACACGTCACACTCGTCTTCAAAATAGATACATAGATAGCGGCTTTATCGACAGGTAGGGACAACCCTTTTCTCTCTTTTCTTAAGTAACCCCTACAAATTGATTGAATTATTGATTTCCTTTCCCAATAATCATTATTTTCCAAGAAAATGTGTGAGGGGTACTATAAATTCTCCATTCTCCCTGCTGAACTTACTTTTCACCAAAACTTCTGAATTGACTCTTTAAGCTTATCTATTTGTAATGGGTTTTCCCCAACAACAAAGATACAACTACAAAAAAAAGTGTTTTGAAATCATATTTTTTATCAATAAATAGTCCAAAAACCTAACCCAACCATTATTTCGAATTGGAATTTACCTCTTAAAAGAAAATTTCTTGAATAATTAATGCAACACTCTTTGTCACTGCCAAGGATAACATGTAAGTAAGCTTTTTGTCAGAAGAAAAGAGCCTCCTCTCAATTCGGTAAAAAATGTAAGCAAGTTTGTGCAGTTTTTAGGTCATCAATGTTGTCCGTTCACCATGATCGACCTCAAGCAATATATATTGTCCGAGGGTAGTATTCTCTGGCGACGAAAAAATGGAATTTTACTGATAAATATTCAATGCATAATTCTTTGTTTAAGTTTGTGTAAATACACTGTCTACTGGAGTTGAAGCTTAAGCAAGTATTTGTGCCTAGTTTTGTAGACATGGAATATTTGTCGAAGACAAATCAAACAGCCCCAATACATCACACAAATACAACTTAACATGAAATGTATTGATTGCAACGACGTATATTAAAAGCATGGAGAAAACGCAAGAACACGATGTTGGTATTGGTAGGTTATATGAAAGACGTTCTCTTCAAATTATTGCATACATGATTTCACTCAATTGCCTTTATTGAGCTGATGCTTATAAGGTTTTGGTTTATGGATTTAACGATAAAGAAACTGACGCTTTTGCTGACAAAATATTTAAATGTGGATACATCGTTGATGGTTCTTGATTGCGTTTCATGTGGCAGACATAGGTAGGTGAACTATGTCATAAACAGTCGTATAAAAAAAATGGATGTTTGCAGGCAATTGCTTGTTTATTATTTACGCAGTTGAAAATATTAAATATTAAAATAACGAGCATATAGTATAAACCACAAATTTCCATCAACTTTATAAATAAAAAGGGTTTTTGAAAGCGCAAGCGGCTTTTTATCCAAAGAGGCGAACGACACAAAAGGGTTAGACTTTACTTGACCCATAAATGATGCCAGTTCATTTACTGAATGCAAATACCATCAAATTAGACAAAGGAGAACAACTGTAGGATCAATAGAATACATGCAGAAATACTCTTCAGGTTTAAGAGTAATATTAAACAGACTGCGTTTTTAAGAAGTTTATGTTATAGTCGTCCAAAGTCCAAATCGACCGTGACATACCTCAACAAGACTATTTTATAGTTTAGAGTTAATATTAGTATTTAGTATTTCATATATATGCAGTCAAACATTATACCTTCATGGCTACATTTTATATCAGTCCTACATAATATATTATTCGAGCACAGACGAAAACGAAAAGTATACGTGTAGCTCTTATATAAATATTTTCTTTTGTTTGCATCGGAGCCCTGACCATACTTAAAGCTGAGCAGATCGTTGAAAACGATTAAAAATGCAATTATTGTTTAACTGCCTAAGTTTCTCCTTGAACACCTTACATATATTTACGTAAGCGGTCATAAAGTATGCCCCATGTGCCCCATTCAATCTTTTTATACTTTTGTTGCTCATTTATTGCTATTTCTACACAGGCAATGTTGAACGTTACACGACGTTGCTATGAATTCTTTCATGTACGGAAGGAAACGTCAAAAATACATTTGGCACTTTACTATACGTCATGGTATTTAGAACTTCACACAAGCTACCCGCGCAGATTGTCCATAAATGTGAATACGAACAAAGGGGACAATTGCAACAAGACACCATAAAAAAGGAAGAAGAATTAGTCAGGACAAAAATAGCTCATATCATTGCAGTAAAGGAAAACAGGCTTTATGATAGGACCGTGTGTACTACTCCAGTTAGTTATAAAATGTACAGGACCCAAAGTGGAACCTTTCTCTTGAAATGGCTCCTCTCTGGAAATTAATGGCGCATATATTTAATGATGAGATGACTTGCATGATGATGTGTTTTTCCTCTGCTCATTGTTGCGTGAGTCATAAAATGATCCATTCTTCTGAAATTAAACGCAATTATTATCCTCATTTTCGCTTAAAAGGCAAGCTTGTTAATAGAAAGAAAAAAGGAAAAATAACTATTTTGAATTCTTTTCCTCAGTAACTTTATAGCGTTTCAAATTCCAAGGTCCCGGTAGAAAAATGGCTTGTTCCAAAGAATATGTCAAAAACCGTTAATTTCAGAGTGAGAAGATTCACTGAAAGACACGGAGACAGAAAAGTCTGGGAAAGAGAATAGCTACTTATCCTTGCACAACTGCATATTAA
>JAQIXW010000461.1:0-30391 GCA_034700685.1 Willowsia buskii
CATCATCTCGACTCTCCTCGACGTCGTGGTAAGTTGAGTGCCTTGAGTAAACACAAAAATAAAATGCTATGTAGCTCTTGTGCACCCTAGAACTTGTTCAATGAAGAAATTCTGCTGGCAAACATATTTTTTATGATCATCTTCTTGGTTGAATTATGACAACAAAGATTACCACTACATGAATACCACCAACATCTATATAATAATACAATAAATACTAATAGAATAACAAATAATTGCCCTACCTCTCTCGGCTCTCGGCATTTATTTCCTCTCTCACACACGGTTTTATGTATATTTCCTTACTTTTATCATATCATCAGCATAGGATATTGCAAGATTGCATCAAACATAACTATATCACAAATTAAACATTTAGCTTTTCTCATTCATCATATTATCATTTAGATTGGGTGGTGCGGGTATCACTCACTCTGCACAGATATTTTATATCTCGATAGTGGGATGGTAAGAGCTTAGCAATGTAATGTCACACAGAAGAAAAAAACTCGTATTTATTTATTTATTTATCTAGCATACCCTCCTGCTCCTCCGGGAACACCCTTGTAACATGTAATACACTCGTAAAAAAGGAGTGATTATCATCTTTTTTGTGATATAGGAAGACGCGAAGAAGATGAGTAGAGCAGACAGGATTGGAATAATAATGTGTGAACTTTTGGGGTTGCTTTCATGACTTCAGCGAGTTCTTTATCTGGCTTGGTAAATATTGGGTTTGTCTGATGAAATAAATGAACATGCTTAATCACTCCTGCTGGATTTGACGATCCTTACCTTAAATCTTTCTTCATGGATGGGTGCAATAATGATAGGAATAAGTAAATAAACACAATAACGCTAAAACACACATACTTGTTAGCAAGTTCATTTGATGTAGACATGCCAAGAAAATATTTTATCAGCTAGCTATTTGGTTTTTGTGTCTTCCTTTACGAAGCGTATTTATTTTAAATATTTGTTTTTCGTTGAAGTGGAAATTTCAATGATGCCATTAAGAAATTATTTATGTTTGAAAATTATAAGCAATGCAGAAAGTGCATGTATTCAAGAAAATTATAATATCTCGTTGCACCTTCGTAGTCGCCTTCTTCGTTATTGCCACGCTAATTCTGTGTATTTAGCTTTTAAGCGACAAGAGCACACCATAAAGATGGGAAATTTGCATAGGATATAATATGTGAACTTATGAGTGTATTAAAATTCCATTGCATGATGCTTTCAAGAAATGAATCGACCACCAAAGTCTAATCGTCTACAAAATAATATGTATGTGTTTTCATGTGTTTATCAACTGGAAGACTTGCCTAATCTTTCTTACTTTCATTCCATGCTTCGTCTCAGTATTTTGTCTTACCATTAGTGATTATCATTATTGTGTCAATGCGATGATTAAAAGGATCTAATGCTTTTACTCCACCCAGAAAAAAATGGAAAAGTAAATAATAAACGAATGTCTAAACGGAATCCAGAAAGTTTGGGACTTAATCACAGGTATTATGCAAATCCCAAAAGTAAGGATCATAATGAATGGTGTAGACTATTTGGACGGTTTCTCTTTAAAAGAAAACATGCATGCAATTATGCAATGTTAATATGTAATACTTACACAGTTTGTATTTATGAGCTTCGTCAGAGCAATTTACATTCGATTTTGGTGGTGCTCCGTGTGCTAGTGGGTGGGTGGATGGATGAGTGTTTATCGAGGAAGTTTTGCCTAATACCTCGCTATAGGGCTTCATCTCACAGGGAAAACAAGCATCATGACAGCAGAGGAGAGGCTTTCTCTTATGAAGTATAAGAAACGGACCGACTATTAACCACAAACTTACTTTATACGGCTTGCTCATTTCAGGGAGGGAGTTGTGGCTCCAGTCGGGACACGCATGCTAGGAATGTAGGAAGGAATGTTCAACCTGTTTGTATAAACATAATAATATTGAATATCCACCTTCATACCTTTAGTTTTTATGACGATGATTATGAAAACTTCTGTCAAGAGCAGAACCCGCGCGGCAAACTACACAGGATTGCAGTTTCTAAAGTTTCAATTATTTTTCGAGTTTGAGTCAATCAATAAATGAACTCTTTGACGCGTGATGGGAGTCGCATCAGAAGGAAGAATGACAGGTCTAGTATAAAATGAAAGAGTCTTCTTAAAAAAGTTATGGGAGTGTTCTAGTTTTTATTTTTGTCAGCTATATTGATGCAACATTTACATACTTTTCTGTCCAATAATGCCTTTTATTCTATCAAAAGTGATTTTTTGTTGAAAAAACTGAAAGAAAGTCCCCTCCCATGATGATGTATCGTCGTTAGACAAGCAAAATTAATCATAGCCGATCATTGATCTTCATCATATGTACAGGTTCGTACTTTTTTTCGCAGGATATTATTTAAAAACGGAGTTAACGACAACGCCTCCTCCTTCCCATCATCCTCTGGTTGATATTATAAAAACTGACATGCTAATTTATTTTTTGGCAACACGTCATTACTCAATGTCAGCACAAAATTGACTACTTCTACCTCATACACACAAGTCACAGAAGTGTACAGATAAATGAATGAATAGAAAAGGAGCAGAGTAGTGACTCGTGAGTGGGAGAAATGAATAGAGTCTTCTTCTTTCTTCGTTTCCAATTTTTTTCAAGGATTACAATTTATAAAGTTTAAAAAATCTTTTCAGGAGAAAGGACATCATCATCACCTTCAGTATAGCATCTTATCCATCTAAATTGAACAAAAAAGAGAGTTCTTTTTTTCTCTCTCAGGAAGAAATCTGTCACAGGAAGAAAAGTTACGTACAACTACTGTATAAAATATTACGCATCTCCGTAGCCTTGACTACATGTCTTCTCAAGTTCTCAACTCTTCTTGTTTCTGAAGATTACACTGCTAGCTTTTCTCAGCCAGAAGCACCACACACTCGAGTTCCCAGAATCCCTATTAAACCACAGCCGCCCCCGAGTTCATTACAGGAAACACTATGAAACTCTGTTTAAAGGAGTGACAAAGTGAGCCAAAATCAGTGATGCGGTGAGTAAGACGTCTAGAAATTAAAATCTAACAAAGTAATGGACCTTTTTTTATTTTCTCGGTGATGAGGATTATGATGACGGCGAGAAATATTTGCAGTGTAGTGTGTCAACTTGATATTTTATCCCATCTTACCAGGAAACATGGAACACGACGATACATGTTTCGCGACAGCAGAGAAAGATTTTAAAGATAAAAAAATACGTGTACAAGGAAAACTGGCATTAAGTGAAAATATAAGTAGTACCATACAGTGGAAATCGAGATGAATATATTGGTGATGGGATAAATGTGTATAAAGATATATTAATATATTATGTAGTTTAGTGGTTCAGTATGACACGGGATAATGCATATATATAGGTAATAATAATAATATGCGTACATCCATACGAGCATGTATGCTTAATCAACTGTCAGTGAACAGGATGGGTGGTTGGCAGTTAAACAGGGTGGTAAACTCTTATAAAATCTAGTGCGTAGTAGTATGTGGTGCCATGCCAGAGGATGATTTACGTACACATCTCTCTCTTCTATTTTTTTGAACTAGTAAGTAAATGTGTAAGAATCTGTGGCTAATGGAGTTCCCCACTATCACGACGACGGCAACACTTTTTTCTTTAACAAGTTGTACACATGGGTGTAAGAAAAGCCATGCCACTGAATTTAACTATTTTATTATTCGCTCATCCGGCTTTTTGTCTTTTTAAACATCGCAAAGATCCCAAATCGGACACGGACACACAATCCAAAAAACTAGGGACTATTTATTGTTTAGCACGTACATTCTGAGCATTTCTTTAAGAAAAAGAAAAAGCTAGTAGAGATAAATACATTTAATGGCTTATTACAACTTGAACTTTATAACTTACCTATTTATATTTTTATGAATATTAATGATACATTATGAAAAAAGTTAAAAGGTTTTCAGTGGTTAAGCATCTAATAAAAGTACTCGAAAACCTTCAAATGGTACCAGTTACATGAGTATAACGCACTTTGCAAGTTATTTACATAAGAAATCGTAGCACCGTGACTAATCGTTTGGTCACGATTTTGCGAAATTCCGCATCCGTCTTCAGGCTGCAAACATTTCTCTAAAAATCCTTTAAACTTAAACGTGTTGATAATTTTCTACTTTCATCTACTACTCATTTATTTCATTTTACTCAAGAGGATAAAGCGAAGAATGGGTAAAAACAGTGTATTCTTCTCGTCTGCAAATTCACACAAAAGCTGTCGACACAAGAAAAGGTGACGGTTTTGTCCCTCATATTGTCATTCACTGTTAACGTGCATCTTTTCTTTTAACCCTGTGGATGTTGGTATTGTGTATTTTCCTTTTAAAAATGAAGACATCTTTTCATGTCAAGTTGGCTATGTACTGTGGTAAACCGAATGATAATTTCAATAATAATAATGATGATGAGTTTTGATTAGTTAAGATTATAAGTTTACAAAAAATGAATAGAAATGTTTTAGCCCGGTTCTGAAGCTTTAGTCCGTATAGTGTGAAATATTCCTTTTACAAGACATAGAAAAACGACATTTCTTGGTCTAAAATGCAAAATATAATGAGAATATTTTGCACGCCTATCTCTCATCTCTGAAATTTTTCCTACTTTTCCTAATTCGAAGAATACACTTTTCAAATAATTTTTTACAAAAGATGTGAAATGCTTTTCCTATAACTTCAGCGTTTTCTTCAACCTTCTTAATAATCCCCTCATGTTAGCATTTATTTGCCTTGTGTGCATGCACACTTACATAATGATGCTATGCTGCTGCTGCGCACAAACAAAGACTCGAGAGTCTTGTCAAAAGAGCACATAGCGTGACTGAAAGGTTGAACTCACGTAATTTGCATCGACTCACGCAGCGTTGTTGACTTAGGGCCAAAGTGAACGAAAAATTTGCTACTCGTGGTGGCATGGTGGTTGCTGTTCTATTGCCTTCTTATGCATTTTACATCTCTGTCACGTGGAGCCCAGTAAACTTACTGAGTGAAAAAAAGGATCCCTGATTATTGTTTATGTTGGCATTGTATTTATCTCCTCTTTCCGCATCTTCATCTCTTTATGTTTTTTTCTTCTTTTCCACATTTGAATCGTGTCTTTTAAAATCGGAGATGCCTCTGCTGCTGTACCGTTAACCTCGAACTCTTTTTTTCTATGTCGAACACAACGAACATGGCATAGTCGTGGTTTCACCTTCCGTTTCAAAGCGCAGCATGTGGCATGCTCACACATACACATTCACAGTTTGAGAATAAAAAAATCGCTCGTATAAATAATTTATATAATGAATGATAATATATGTGACAAGGATGTTGTGGCAAAAGATAAGAATGGAACCGTAAAAATTTGCAAATCAAATTTAGCGGTAGAAATGTATTTTTCACTTGTGCATCTTGTAGGGATTCTTTTCACGAAATCGCATCCGGTAGTTTGTTCGGAACTTCAGTAGTCGAATAATTGATACATATACGTATGAAGTATATACCCGCCTACATTTATTATTCCCTATGGCACAACATGAACCACGAGCTCGTGCTCCATCCCGTACAATTTAAAATATAAAAATATGTGTGTCAGGAGAGCAACGCCAGAACGGAGAAAAGAGAACATGGAAAAATATGTAATAATTTTGATTCTGGAAGAGGCCAGCCAAAGTTATTAAAGAAACTTGAGAGGTTCTCTCTCTCTCTCTCTCTCTCTCCGTGGCCGTTATTCACTAGTGGACAACGGTGAAGCACTATTATTAGTTGACTGTTGTTGTTATAAAGATTAAGTGCACTGGTTTTTTCGGTTAGCTGGGAAGGAGGAAGCGTATTATTCCACCATGATATTATTCCGCAATAAATAAGTCAACCCAAATGAAATAGAACTACCCACGCACTTATTTACTTTGTAGAGTATGTGCGGTGGGGCGCGTGCGGTGGTTCTTCTAGGTGCTTATGGAAGTGAACAAGGAGCGGCCTTTTTTCTCTTTCCCTCTGCAGTCTCTACATTTCTAGACATATGGCAAGACAGAAAGGGTTAAGGAAAGCATTATGATTTTATATCATAATACATAGTTTTTCTCTTTAGCCTCCACAACACGTTGTTGTTGCGAGACGCCCGAAAGGGAAAATAATAAAATTATATCATAATAGACATGAGAAATCTTTGGCAGCAAGAGTACACGTAAGTGTAGCAATGAGAGAAGAGAGAGCTGAGGCCTTGTAATATCGCCCCCATTTAGAAAATTATAAGTCTTGTTGTTAAATTTATTTACATGAGATTTTCCATCTTCATGACTTCCAGTCACATATTAATAATAATAATAATAAATGATGGCGGCAGCAGAACAGGAGCTACAAGCAAAAAAAGTGGTGTATAAAGTGCTTCTCTGAGATTATGGAGTTGTAGCATTGGAGAATGAATGAACGGAGAAGAATAAGAAGCAAATATGAAAAATAAATATATGTCATGCATGGAAAATAAGGAGCATGACGGATACAATTATTCCACTAGAATTCTGTAACGATAATAAACAAATATAATTTTGTACGTAAACATTTTCATTAGAAGGATTGTGTAAATGTACTAGACTTTCCCTCTCTGTAATAGGGAGAAAGAGAAAACATACTTTCTTGCCTGTCATTTATTTCTAGTGACACAGCTAACACACACATACTCCATTAGTGTTGTTTGTTGTTCCGGAGAAGTGAATATAGTAGCTATTATACACGTAAAGATATATGAAGAAAAATTGCATGCAAGCACCTTCTTCACTCACCTTTTCTCACACACACACCTCCAATGAGTTTAAAAGAAAAGAAAAAAAAAACTTTTTAAGTTTATCATGTCGAATGAATATTCTTGTGTGCACGTTTGTAAATTTACATCTGCGTGTTTGCACTACCATCATGTCATGATTCATATTTTTCTGTGTATTAAGGGCAGTAGTCATGGTACAAGTGTGCTAGCAGTTTCCTTCCACTCTGTGTAGCCTTCACCATCCTTTTGTAAAAGAGAAGCAAAAATATACATAATATGCTGCATGTGTGTGTAGACATACCTTAAAAATAAACTCATGTTCGAGATTTCGTTTTTTTCCTTCCTGTTTTCTCCAACTTTCTTTCTTTGCAGTCACTGGTCTTGGCATTTATTTCGTAATGGCTCCTCACATATTTACTTTCTTCTTTCGCAAGGCCATAGCAGCTGACGGCAAAATTGACTACTGCCACTATTTTCTAGAGACTAAGAAAAATCAGAAGTGACCGTAATTGTGCCTCTAGCTGTTTTCTCTTCCTGCCATGCCACTTCTTCCAAAATAACTATTGCTCCTACCACGACCAAAAAATGTGTTTATTTTATACTTATGATTTTTACTGGGACCTAGAAAAAGATGACTATCACAGTAGTCACTATAGGTACGGCAGGAGCGAAGGAGACGATTTTCTTGTAATTGTAATCATGTGCTAGCGTGCGTGCATTCTGTGTTTCCAGATAAATTGCGTACGCACGAAAATCTAAATTATATTAGCACAGTAGTGCCTCCAAGTATTTACGTGAACCCCGTTACCTGTTTTGGTAATAACAGTGTACAACTTGTTCCGGTCCGCTGAATATTTATTTTTCACTCAAACATGGTAATTTTAAGAGGTAGTCTTACAAATACTCAATATTGGCAAGAAAAAGGAAAATGTAATAATGAAACCGAGGGTATTAGTTGTAAACCTTGGTTTGCTGTTTGAGCACAGGAATTTTTAACTTCAAGAACCATTTTTTTTGTTCCAAACGCTGCGAGAGTAAAATGGCAAGTGTTGATGTTCTCAATTACATTTTCTCCTTGGGTCTAAACTTTTATATAGGTAGATACGTAGGCGTGTGGGTATGCCTCTGAAACTCTATCTAATTTTCTTGGGGAACATATTTTTTATAGTTTTCTTCCTCTTTGTTTTTCATGTTGGAGCAGACTTTTGAAGTATTTAGCAAAATAAAACTAGCACCTTTCCTTTTCCTCATTGAGTTGAACATGTCGAAGAAATTTTTAAGCACATTCTTGCACACAAGCAGCAACTTTTAGGAATCTAGGTCAGAGGTAGGAAGGAAATCGAAAGTGACCTAAAGTCTTTCTATATTTACTTATAGAGGAATAAAAGAAGAAGTAGAAAAACAAGAGTATGAACACAACATGCACAAACAAGTAAATATTATATGTGTTCAGAGATCCATGCGTCGCAGAACCATGTACGTTGTCGCTGGTGGGTAAAGACGTGAGGTTATATTTGGAGGCAAGAGCAGGGAAAGGCTCTCACAATAAAATGGCAAACAGGAGCCCATAATCATAAAGTATACAATTTAACATGATGTATGGTAGGGAAAATTATCCCCTGGCCACACTTCAGGTACTAATATTTCCTCTGCCATATTTTCTTTCTTTCTCTCTCTCTCAGTTTCACCCTTTCTTTCAGGTATAAAACGTGTGAATCACAGCACTCACCTTTATTGTATTCAGAAGGAAAGTAAAAAGTGGAAGCTAAATATTGTGTACATTTTGTAGTTATTGTTGAGGGGAAAACATAAATATCCAGAAAAACTCTGAAACCCATGCTGGAAATGCACGCATCCTTATATAAACAATATATGTAGGTGGCTATACTCTCCATCTTTATTTTTGGTTTATGAGTAACCAGACTCAAACAAAAAAGGTTAAAAATACTTTTTTCGGCACTGAATACTGAAAAGACAGTACAAGGCGGAGAAAAAATAAACATTTTTACCTGATTTTCTTCAAAGAATGAGGGATACAATATTGGGTTGAAACAGAGACATGAAATAAACAAGTCTAGCAGCTCTACAATTGTGAAAATAAACAGAGAAAAAATTTGGAATACATAAAAGAATACATTTGGAATCTGAAAACTCATTGCGAACAACTTTTGTTCTATTCTCTTTCTCTTCTATTCTTATTTCTATTTTTTCGATTCAAACCGAGTATCGTAAAATTTGCAGGCAGTTTTCACATATTATTTACAACGGAACATAAACCAACGGCGGCGTTAACTGATTGAATTTTTCGCGTTTATTTATCTGTATGTGAGAAAGAAGCAGAAAATTGTCTTTGTTTTTTTAGTCACAAGTCAGGCAACTATGGTTTGTAGGAAGAGCAAGAAAAGTTGGGATAAATTAAATGATGCTTGGCTGCAATAAATTGTGTAATAAATTGGTAGAAACTGCTGCAGAAGAGGAGCCAACCTAGCAAAAACCTGTAGGTAAACAAAAACATAAGGTGTTTAGATTGAAGATTAGACACTACTGCTATATAAGTAGTTTCAGATGCTGCCTAGCAATAGTACATACAGTATTTATAATTAATTACACTCACAAGCCATGGATCTGCCCAGAATGTAGCATCTCTGTCTGGTTTTCTCTTTCTTCGCTTGAGATAGTCTGATTCTGGTGGCGTATCTTTTACGAAACTGTGGCTTGGCTCGTTACTGTTTATTTAAATGAAATTTATTTAATAATCATAGAGTTAAGCCTACACACATACAGACAGAAACCAAGATTACTTATTCAGCTTTTGGCAAAATTAAATACATCTGCTTTTTGGTAGAAACAATATCACAACTGGGAATTAAAAACATCTGCTGCTGTCAATGGTCGTTTTAGCGTTAGTGACATTATCATCGTTACACTCAAGTGAAAGTCACTCTTTGACATTTTATAAACCAAAATCATTTTTTACTTCTTCTTCTAACGACTCGTCTAAAAAATAAAATCTCACAATAAAATATTTTAGCGTGCTTATCACGTTTTCCCTTTTCCGTGTCCTTTTATATTTTATTAAATTCACAACTGCCTATAAAAATCCGCATATATTTCCATCCCTGTATATATGAACGAAACTTCACCTGTACTCAAAAATCAAATTGTCGAATGCTTCATTTCACACGGAGAACGTCTCTCCCTATCACCTCATGTGCTAGACTTGTATTAATAAATAAAAAAGAGTTTTTTACTGCCTGTTTTTCTCCCTTTTGGCTCTTTCCCGTTATTACCACCATTGCAATACTACTTATTTGCTATAAGAACACCATCACCACCAACCACCCAGAGAGATAGTCTCTCTCCTGTCTAATTTAATCCAATGACATGACATTACGACTGTATTATTAAGTTACGGGACATGGGCGTCTTCTTTCGCAGCTTTTGCTGCTCAGAATAGACTGTCTGTCTATCTCACCCTCTTTTCCGCATCTCACCCAAGTGCATATATAGTGAGTTCGTTGATCGACATAGACGTAAAATGCACTCATGTATTTTTAAATGCTTCCATCAAACTCTCTCTTCTCTGCAATGTTTCTGGCTGGAGAGCATATATTTTTAGTTAAATAAATGGTAACGTCATCGTCATCCAAAGTAAAAAGAAAGGTTATTACTTGAACCGTGAATCCATCGTTTCAAAGAAAATGTCACGGAATGACAGAATAAAATAAAAGACGGACAGTTTTTCCTTCTCTTTTCCAACCAGCGAACATACTTCCCTTTTATTAGACCTTATTTCCCCATGATCATAGTCATTGTGAAATGATTGGATATCAGAATTCCATAGCAGAGTATTTATATTCCTTTGTGGAAAAATGGAGTGATTTGTATGCACATCGAAACTTGTCGTTTTGTCGAATAAGCTTGCTGCGAAGGAGAGAGAGATGAAAACATTCTCTAATAAAATGTTATTGCCCTTTAGCTTTGCTCTGGAGAAGAAAATCAAATAATATTATGTAGGTGGCATATTATCCTTCTCTCTCGGCTCTGATTTTGAAATGTTGGCTCTCTTTAGTGCTGGATCTCTCAATAAAAGCCGATTCCATTAACACCAGAACATCAAAAAAACGACCTGATACTAAACAAGAAACAGCAAAGTATCACCGAAAAAACAAGAAATTTGTTTCAGATTTAATGGAGCAGAGGGATTTCAAAGTATAAAGTGCTTTTTAGTTCCCTTTACAATCCAACATTTACACAAGTTGTGCATTATTTTTTATGCGAAAAAGATACTCTTGTTTTTAGCGATAGGGAGAGAGCAAGAGAGCCTAATTGTGTATGTAGATCTGTAAACTCTGCTGTATTTTTATATTCACCTTGGGTAATCTGAGAAGTACTGACTGAGGCATTAATGAGATTTTGTGCAATGCTGCTGATGATATAATATGTTGCGGTCTGTAGCTGAGGAGACAACACACTGTGAGTGGATAAAAGCTAACGCAATTTGGGAAACCGTCATCATCACATTTTACTGTTCCACTGCCAATTTTCACCAAAGTTTTTCACTAATGTCGAGTGAAAGAGTAAAACTTGTCGATTCAATTTATTCCCAAATTTGTCATTCCAAACATTCGTCACATTCCCCAAACAAAAATTTCGTTTTCTACAAATAAACGTCTGCATTTGTGATGATGATATGTAGACATGTATCTAGCTATATGGAAAGTCAGAGAGTGGGAGTACCTATGCACTTTGTCAAGCGAATGAAAATTCAGAAACGCTACTTGATAACATGTGATACATATTGTTAAGTGAAAAACTTTTAAAGAATTTACTTGTTTAATCATGTTCGAGTAAATAAAGAGGAGCCATTTGTGGTTAAGATAATTTATTTGGTAAACCACAGAAGTAGAAAGGACTTCATATCAAATGTACTTAATAGGGTGAGGATGGTGTGCAGCTCCCAATAATCAATAGGGTTGTTTCTATTTGTTAATCTACACTCATAAAATATTTTCTGCAGAAATACAAAACTGTCATTTTCAATTCTCTCAGATAATTCCCATTCCCCTGAAAAAGCTGCTGCCAAGTGAAATTCAAAGATGAACTTTTCAACTGCCTGCCTCTTTCCATTCATCAATGAATCCTCAAAGTTGTTGTGCTGCCGTGCACACTACACTCAGTAAACTTAAGTGATGGCACAAGTTTTAAATTTTCTTTTCATGCTGAAAAACGTTGTTAGGAAAATTGGGGAAGTTTATTCATATTCCATTATATTTCTCTCTGTTGTCGGTTCTACTTTATGAAAAGTAAAACAAAGTTTTAGAATTGCAGTTTAACCAGCCCTTACGTTCGTATTGTATTAATACTTCAATTGGATATAATTTTCATAAACTTTTTCCAGTGAATAAATAAAATAAAACAATGTCAAGTGTGTGACACATGGAAAGAGGAAACTCCCCCTTCCACCATTATAAACTGAGATTGTGACTTTTACTGCGCTGCTATGCAGAAATTGTGGCCACAATTACTTTTTTAGATGACAGCAGCACACACAAAACTCTTCCTAAAGTTATGACGAATTGACATTTTCCATAGAGACGACTACACAATGCAATTGAAACCATGGAGGCTCATCAGCAATAACACAAGTTTTCTATAAGGTCATTTATTTTGTCATCTCCTCAAGTCAGGGTATACAATACATGCGAGGTTATGTAAATTCCTTCTTTTGTTATGTTGATGGCATTTTATTCATTTTTACACTTCACAACCTCCCATTTGCAAAAAAAAAAGTTATTTAGGCACTTCCCATGAAAAGAATACGGCTTTATTGTCCATTTTAATATTATTAAATGAAATGAGCGCGGCTTGTCTTTTTGATTGTGCACGCTTCCAGCTAGAAAGCGTTTTTGGTGGCAATTAAAATGGTTGCTGCTGTTGTTGGCTCTTTATAATTGTATTTATAAGAGTAGATAATAGGGTGAGTTAATAGATGCTGTTTGAAAGAGCTTATTTGCTTGTTGCCGATGCTTTAGTAAGAGGGAATAAATGAGACTTCAATGCATTGACTTGTGTGTTTGTGTATGGCCACAGATTAATAGTGTAATTGTGTGAATGAATGAAATTTGACTTTTGTCATACCCATTTGTATTTGAGCATAAATTAGAGGAAATTATTGATTCGCTGTTGGATCGTTTTTTGATCGATGGTAATGATATGACATGGGAAATATAGGCTTAGGGTAACAGTGCATTAACAATAGTATACAAACTTGATATAGTTTGCTCTGTTCCTGCTGGATTGAACTTTACTAAACTAGAAATGGCATGTAGGATTGTAGAATGTTGCCCTAATCCCGTATTTTCAACTTGTTCCAGATAATTTGATGCTGAAATGTAGAATGATGAATGATGCTAGTTTGCGCTTTCCATTTCCAAGCAAAAGATACCTATACGAGTCCATTTCTGCTAATTTAGTTTAAATGGATTATAATAACGTGTGCGATTGCTTCAATTCATCTTCATTATCGTTGAAGCACTCGAACAGAGAAAGCATTCAGCATTCCCTACAGGAAGGATTTTGTGACGTGCGCGTGATGTGATGGAACACGGTAGTTTCCCATTTATTTATTATCTACCTTTTACATTCGATATACTTTTTTATCGCAGGTTGCTATGCTCTGTTTGTAAACGTGAATTAGCGAGGGCTTTATTTTGCTGATTGATTACAAACAAAATAGATGTCAGTCCATTAAAATGGGAATTGTACAGAATGTTTTTAACTGCTGTTGTTAAGTTTTTGTAGTTTAAATTCGAATGATAGGACAAGCTTAGTTTGAGTTTAGGTTTGTTTGTTAGGCAACTTTTTTAAACGTCGATTTTTAAAATGACTGCAATTTAGTGTAGAACTGGTCCAGTGACATACTAGATGGGTAATCATGGTTCTCTTCATCGTCATTATCATGGCATGGCAAGTACGCATTATCTGAAATTGCCCTTTCAGCTTTTATTATATTTTCTTTGAAGCCGATCTCAAGTATCCCATAATAACAATTGACTGCATAAAAAACCAAGAGTAGGATTTGTGGTAAGAGGCAGTTTGGGATTTCTTCTTTGTTTCAATGGGATAAACAGTTTGACTACGCGTTCTTTATTGTGATGATATCCTTATCCCTACTCTTTCCTAACAATTGGGTTCATACGTCTTTCTTCCCAACAGCCACTTGAGAGCTCTCTCTTCTTGAATCCTGCTCTCAATACAAAAATTCTAAAAAGGAAGACGATTCAACATGACTATCAACTCGACTTGTGTACAGTTCAAAGAAAAAGGGAGAAAGGGGATGTAGTTATGTTGTAGGGAAGAGAACTTCTAGTCTAGTCAGGAGCAAAATAGCAAAATGACCTAATGTGAACTTATGCCTAATTTTATGCAATACAGCACACTAATATCTCCCTTAGGAGAACTAATTCGTGCACCGGCTTCTTCTCCTTTTACGTTTTTTCTTTATGTTTTGTAACTCCTCAAGCCATATTTATTACACGAGTTTGATGCATGTAATGTTCCCATTAATGGTATGGTCTGGGATACATTTTTTTCGGTGAATATGAGAAAAATGTATGGTTGCCCTTTCAGAATTTTCATGATGGTGTAGCAGTAACGAATGTTGCGTGATCTCCTTTCTTCTAGAGTTATATAGCAGGTAGGTATTGTTATTAATACACCCAGTAGTACACATTGTCAGAAGTAAAAAGCAATTTAATGAAGATCGAAATAGCACGAGCTAATAATGTTGCAAGAAAATGAGCACTCAACCACATCCACATCGTAAAAAATGGTTGTCAATGGCCTGGACGGAGAAAATGAGATACTACTCTTGTGGCCTGATGTTCATCTTATGAGAAAGGTGTCACTCCGAAAAAATCATTGTTACAAGAGCAATGCTTATTTATAACCTGAGGGGCGGTAACACAATAACAATGCATCTTTGTTTATCAATTTATTGTTTACCTTTAATTTTGCTGCATTCTTTAATGAGTTTGCTTAGTATCGCAATCAGCCTTAAAGTTTTAAAATATAACTGCTCGTCGCTTATAAAACAATGAAGCATGTTTCATGCATATAAATATGTCAGTCAGTCGGCCGGATGGATAAATGGTAAATGATAATGATAGTGGTGATGATGAGGATGTTACTAGCGCAACTAGACATGTAGTTAGTGTTAGTGAGTAAAGTAAATACATCACGATTCATGATGACTAGTACGACTGTAAATATGCTCATCATATCATGCAAGTAAGCACGTTTGAAAATGCGTGTGTGTTGTACCACTACAAGTTTATTATTCCGAAAATGTACGTTTCCTTCTACTCTTTTAACAACAAGTCTCTTGTATTTACATTAACTATAACTATGCTACTTGAATTGCAATTAGCAATACTATGTATGTTTTTCATATTATATCACCACTTTTTTTCTCAACTTTAGTCGAGACTTGGGACGAAAAAAACGATTCTCTGCATTTTGTTTACATAAGAAAACCGAGCAACTAATATGGTGTACATCGATCCTTTTGGCTTCATTGTGTTCGTAGTGACGACCCAGAATCTGATTTGATTGCTTTTCCTGACTAGCTACAGCTCTGCATCCATTTCATATTATAATGTACCTAAGTATGGTGTAAGTTTAGCGCTAAAATGAAGACGTATATAAGCAGAGGCAACCATATTGCAAAGAAACAGCAGCAAATTATGTAGAAAAGCAAGGAGATGGAAATGCTTTGATGATGACGGTAATGGTAATGTCGGCGGCGGCAACTCGAGCCACTATCCTTTTCCCTCATCCTCGCTCCTTTTCAGCTTTCTTTTCATGATCTTCAAACTTTTTCTTCTTCATGGCAAGTAACTTCCTAGACATAATCGCAATGCTGCAGTTTGCTGTACTGCAATTGCTACTACCTTCCTCGTCGCCAGTTAATATTATAGTCGCAGATGACATAAACCACGTAAGCCCGGCCACCTTCTCGTAACCACGTTGTTACAGTGAAGTGACATAACTGCCACGCTTTGCTTGTGTTTGGATATTCTCGTAAAGCGCCAACAACAGGATAAGCCGTGTCTACTAATTTAGCCAATGAAGCATACTGTATTTCACTGCAATATAGCAGAATTTTAAGCCTGCAAAACAGAATAAATATACATTATTTCATGAATAGAATGTAAAGACTAGGGAATGGTTCTCTGTAGATGCTTTGCTGGTCTTCACTTTATGTAAAAGATTGGATTTTTTACAAATTCATGATGCACACATCGTAGTATTGTATCCTCTTCCCTCTGCAAAATAGAGCAACCCATTGTTATTGCATGAATTGTCTACACTATTGCTTGGTGTGCTCCTGAAGATGATCGCGGCGATGATCATGGCAAGAAGACTGTGACGTGTTGGTGGCTTTTTCACCTCTTGTAATGTGCCTCTCTAATGGTACAATTGTTACTATTATTATTATTATCTCAAATCTTTGGAGCAAAGGCCACCGTTACGGCTAAATTAACAAGGATGTAAGGCACATTGAAGTAAAAACATTTGATTAAACTTTGATCTCTCCGCGGTGAAGAAGCACTGCCAAGGCGTTTTTCTCTGCTAAGATGGAGAATACCCAACTCTTGAATGAGTGCAAAGTGAACATGCATAAATTATGTGCATTTCGTCCATCCTTATGGGTAAGCCAATATTTTAGGTATATACATAGCTAAATTTTACACGTGTAAGCTCAATACGAACGGACTATAATCTTCATTCATTCAATTTATTAATGTAAAATATGACCTGCCGCCGGACGATCTGCCTTTTATACATGTTTCTTTTTTTTTATTACTTTGAAGTACGTAGATGTAGCAGAACTCTTCGAAGTTATTTATTGACAAGGGGTAATGAGGAGGTTGGCTTTTGCATCGTTACCATTTGCTACTTAAGCTCGAACCGCTATAAATAAATAGGCAGATAAACTTCGCCATTTCATTTAGACGCTCACTTTGTCACATTAGCAGAATACCGCATCGGTTTGTTAGCACAAAGAGGATGGACATTAATTTTTTCCTTGATATAGAAACAAATTTGGCATAAGATACTCAAAAATCAATTTGCATCCTTATCCTCGTAATCATTGAGAGAGTGTACAGTTCAGGGCAAAAAGATCATGAGAATTTCAATCAATGCTGAAAAGTGGTGTGTGGCTACGTTGTTCGTACAATTTGTTATTGATTGAAGCAGCTTCTTTTCCCGAAAAGGAGTCAACGACCAACTTATTATGGTATCATTGTAAAATAACCGCGAAACCGCAAATGATTTTTTCGATTATGCAATCCATTTAAATCAATCAAAATCAGTGATTTTGGCAAATTTCTTTAAAAAGATTTATCTTTATGCGAAAATATACTTAAATATAATCAATGGAGATAAAAGTGCTGAAAGTCAACACAGAGTTTCAAGAAAAAGTTGTGCTGCCAGTTCAAAAATAGGTTTCGAAAATCCAATTTACATGAATTTCTATCGATATTACATCTTACATATTTCTTGAACAAGTATTACCGGGAAATGTTCTAAAAACGATTCATGTCTTTTGAAAAAGAACACTGCATCCCGTTTTATCGAAACAACAATGCAGCCTGAGATTCCTTTTGTATGTAGAAATGAGATCCGATAAATGGCGTTTCATTCAATAGAGTTCATCCTTCAAAAATGGTGAAGGAACATGTGTATTTTCAAAAAAATGTATTTAGAAAATCTGATACCACCTGCTAGATTGCAAAAACCAACAAGACGTGCACTAATCTATTGGTACATCTGAAAATTTGCAAATAGGCATTCGAAAAACAATGTAGTCTTTTCAATATTCTTTTACATCACTCCTTTCTTCATCTTCATCGAGTGTTCTTTTTAAAGTTCACAGAAAATAGTACTATGCTTGTTCCGCTCAAACATGCTACTTCTTTTTTCTCATAATCATCAACTGTGAAGGTCTTACGAATGATTTAGGTGAATTTTCACTGCTGATACTTTGACTAAAAGCTTGTTTACCAACAGCATTTATAAACCAATAAATACGCAATTATCGTTTTTCGCAATTCACAAGTGCATCTACGTTTATACCTACTACTGTAGTGTGTGCTCTCTTTTGTGCATCAATTTTTCTCAATTCTGTGTGCTATTGTTGTTTAATCAAGTTTTTTTTGGGTGCAGACAAGATTAATGGGTACGAGTTGAACAGGCTCATCTGCCATGATGCAGTTCCGCTGTGTTGCCAGTGCAAGGAGCATTCCTGAAAAACCTGTATTATTTATGTAGTATATCATCATAATCATGACCATTGGCATTAATATCATTACTATTACATCACACAAGGAATAATACAATTTAAAAGTTATAGCATCTAAACTAATGATAACAAAGACCAATATGTAACTCAACGCACTCTTGGACGACGGCTCATCACGTCGGTCAATTTCCCTTCTATTAAAACAATACATTCTCATCTTCATTATCATTATTGCTTTGAAAGTAGCTATTTTCTCTAAATTATTTGCTCAAGAGGCAAAAGCAAGCGATTTCTTCTGTGATTTAGGACGTGTGTGTTGTGTAGGTAATACTTGTAAGATTAAAGAAAAAAGTAAGCAAAAGGAGCAGCTAGATTACATGAAATTATTATGTATTATTATTACTGCATGCCCACAAGCACTACAGTGAAGTTTTCAACACAAGCATTATTTATCTCGTTCCAGGTGAGTGTGCCACCCAGAAAGTGAACCAAGGCTAAGGGGAGCAACGGCAAGATCACCAAAAAAGCGAGAAAAAAAGTTTTTGTATGAAGACAAAACAGGAGGAGATGAGATGCGTGCAATTGTGTGTGTGAATGAAGAATGAAGCCGCTTGAATGCACATCAGCGTTTTCTGGTAAGTACTTTGTTCCTTCGTTTGTTTCTCTCATGCGAAAAAAAATCATCCATTCATTCAGAAAAAAGTAAATGAAGTTTTAAATACCTTGTGGTGATATTATTCACACTGAATAATGTATGCATCATTCTACATAATAGATTGTTTTTCTCTTGCTGTTTTATTTATTACGCAACATAATTTTTCTCTACTAGCCATATACCGCGAACGAACGACCTGTTCAATTTTTTCTACAGTTTCAAAAAACCTTTATACTTTGTCTACATTCTCATTAAAAATCCGGTGACTTCGTTCGTTCGTCTTCGAGGCAAATTAAAATGTTAGCAGGGAGCTGTTGTGCCTCTTGTGAGTTGTACACATGTTTCATGGCTATAGCCAATGCATGTAAATGAGTTGGCTGATAAGTTGGTATGCAGGAAAACATCAACTTCTAAGCTCAACCAAGTAAATAAGAGTTAAAAAGAGTGTGTATCTCTGTCAACCTGAATGTACGTTTAAAAAAAGTTTTTATATTTTTATGCCCTTTAACCTCATAATCTGTCCTGTCACGTAAACAAGAGTGAGTGCGTGTAACTATCTCGTGTTTTGTGTATCTCTGCGAAGTGAAGTACTCGTACTGGTTTTTTCTTTTGAGAACTTGTGTGATAATTTGACCACTTACTCGTACACTGCTTTTCTTTTCTCTCTCGGAAAATGAATCTTTTTTTGCGCGCATATATTGTGTGGTAACTAGTAACTGTGTAACTTGGTACTCTGTATGAAAAGCACTATGTGTCAGGAGATGACACGCAGTAAAGTCAAGTAGTTATAATCTCTGGCTGTTAATCTGCCTCTGACGAAGTTTTCCTCTCGGGAAAATATGAACGCACACAATTAAATACAAAGACCGTTTTAAGAGGATTTGATACGCATTGAAAATTAGGAGTGAAAAAATTGAGTTCATCATGCCGTGAACTAAAAGTTGAGCGTGTTATGCGTAAGATTTTATGTGTATCCGTATTATTATTATTATTATTACTTTTTATTATTATGAGTTTTACTTTTTTGCGTTTGTCTAGTCAAAGTCCATCGCTACCTACATACCATTTCAAAATCTCTTTTTTTTAACTTCATCAACATGATGATTATCTCCTCCGTCTTCTTGTTCACAGGAGGGAGTCATGCTGAAAGAAAATAATGCATTGCGTGAAAAAAGAATCGTCCATGAAAACCAATTTTCTTCTCTGCTGAGGTTTCTTGCTCTGAAATGCGATACACATAATGTGCTTTTGTGGAACCCAGCAATTAACATTGCGATCTGTATTGGCAAGAAGGTCATCCAAAGTGAGTGATTGAAGGGTGCTCGTGTGCATTACATCAAATTCAATCTCACATCATGCATTTATTGAGATCATGATTCTTTGTTATAAAATTATTTTCATTATGAAACGAACTGAAAAAAATCAATACGCATCACAATCTTTGTATTCTGTACTTAACATTTTCATCGCGTGAAGCATGATCCTGCCGTTTTGATGTCGTTTGTAGACAACTTGTTATGGGAATCAGCGGAGAGCTCATTGCTACCACTGAAAAGAGCAACTTCTTGGCTGACATGGCACCTGCCAAGTTTTAACCTTATGTAATATTGGGCCTCACTTGTGTTGTTTTTATATAATTCCAAAATACCTACCTAGTTGCATTTCCTCAAGTCTGAAAAAAGAAAGAGCTAATAACTTGCAAAGTCGTTTTTTTTATCACATACGTTCCGCATAGGTACATATTTATATAACAAATATGCAAAGTTTTGTACGTGGTGGCATTTCTGTAATCAAACTAGGGAGCGTCAAACAGCAGGCGGCATTCACTTTGCCCGTTCACTACACTGCTTCTCGTGCACACACTCAACGTACAATGTTAAATATTATATGTCCTTTCCCCAGCCTCTCTCTCTCTTTCTTCTACTGATGATCTGTTCTGTTCTTGGCTGCGTGCTAATTTGATTCATTTGTTAGTTATATAATGTGAAATTCTTTTTTAAAGGGAAAGGGGAATAATATTGCCATCATCTCTGTGAAAAAATTGTCTGTACCCGCCATCATCATATTTTTCATCAAGAAACCCAATATTTCTCACTTATCTCCAACGGAGCAAAGCTAATTTGCACATGGGGTGAATTAATGATTCCTGGGATACTACTGCAAAAATGCGTGATGTTCAGGAAGCGTAACGAGGAGAGGATGAGAAATGGAGAGAAAGAGAGGAAGAAATGCATGGGGATCAGAGCCATTTAAAAAAAGTGGATAAAATGTTGTATGCATATGTCCAATAAAAGTATATATGAAAGTCCCACTACTATAATCATACTTTATAGCATGAAGAATGAGAGTAAAAATGTTTTCATTTCAGTAGACTGTATTTTATGGTAACGTACCCGTGCATCTTTTTAGCATTATTTTTCTTCTGCACATCCACACACATTTTTTTCTTTTCCACTCGTCGTGTTGTTGTTGAGGAGGAAAATGAATGTGGGTGAAATGGGAAAATCAAGTTAGTAGTCCTTCTGGCATCAAAGGACGAAGCAGATACTATGATGATGCGAGTGGATTATGTTGCTTGTGTATACACATATACCTGTGTATACACAGATTCATAATAATTTTATTCCTTGAAGCTAGCTTAGCACCGGCTTACGTTTTACTTTTAGCTCTAATCCAATAATGAATGAGTATAAGATTTCTCCTCACGGGTTCTTCTAGAGAGCTGGCGCCGTAGTCCCATGAGTTTACTTGTATACTGTGCATCACCATTGTCGTCGTCATTATCATTATAGCCAGAGATAAAGCATGTAAAAAGGAAGAAGAAATTAATGCAAAATGTGTATACAAAAACGGAAAGATGCACACCTTGAGGATGTATTTACTGAAATCTGCCGCTGATGTAGGTACGTAGGTATAATTTGTTATTTTTGAGGAAAAAGTGTTTTTCTTCGTTCCTTCCAGTAAGAGAGTATAAGAGGGCAACTGATGTACTTTCAAAGATTCATAGGTTGGCAGAGGCATAATAGGATTTTTACGACGGAAGCGACTCATTTTAAAATTGAATTGCTGCAACGATCCATCTGTAATGAAATGATGATGAGGGACATGGTGATAGCTATATGTTTTCAAATGATTGAACCAATTTCTCTCCTAGCACTAACTACACACGACGAAATGATTATGGAGATGATGATGACGTGAATACGATATGGCATATGAACAGCCAAAGAAACAGCAGCAAGCTTTTTCTTCTTCTTCTTCTTCACATTATTTTCCCCGAGATGAGAGGAAGGAAAAAAGGAAAACGCCCTGGCCCTTGGTGGCTGATGGTGTAAAAAATATTGAAAATTTATTGAATATATGCATACTGACGTATGCATTTGTTGCTAAGAAGACTTTCAAATATGGAAATGTAGACGCTTGTCATCTATAATATAAAGTGTATTATAATAAATACTAATAATTTTGTATGAAATTGTTCTCGTTATAATCTTTATCACTATCACTAGAAAATAATGCCTTCCAAACGTTTTGTTATTTTTCAATGCATTCATATGAAAACGTGCAGTTTTTTTCAAAGGGTATGATATAAGTCATAAAAATAAATATATGCACTCTTTTGTATGTGCATAATGATGATACGACATATTATGATAATAGCGTCGTATAGCGAGCGTTTTTCTTTCATTTTTTTCCACTTCCTCCCCAGCGCTTTCAATATAAATGCATTGTTTCTAAAATAATGGCGCTATTTCGGTATCCCATTTTTCAAAATAACTGAACAGCAAGACATTATACACGAAGAGGTGTGTCTTTCTGTTGTAGCAAGTACACATGGAAGATATGTAGGTAGATTCTTAGAGAAGAATAAGTTTACTTTCTTTGCGTGCTTCTAAATTAGATCACGTCTTTATCGTGATCACGTGATCAAAGGCTTACCCTCAATAGATGCGAATGAATGGATGTTGGATGTGCAGACAAGATTCGTAAAGTCGGATGATATTATTCAGGGAGAAAAGCGCATATAAACGAACATATGAAAGTACACAGTAGGCATTTTACAGTTTATTATAATTTACAATGTATACAAAAAATGAAGGTTCTAGAAGTTGTAAGCTGAATTTTTTGTATAGGCGCCTGCTTGGAAGAAAATATACTGTAAGATCTGTAGGGGAGCCTCTCAAATTCTTGTCAATTTTTATTTGCCATTGCAAAAATACTGTAAATTTTACTTTCACATTATTCAAGTAATCTGTTTCATTTGAAATACATAAAAAGGTGAGCAGCGAAGGTAAATCTTCAATTCACCGAGGTGAAGTCCAGCTCTGAGAAGTACAAAGTATGGAGCAAATAAAATATTATGGAGGAATAATGGCTTTGTAGTGATAAATATTACATGCAATGTCCATAAAAACACTTACGGAAATATTGCACTCGAGCACACACGCACACATAGGCCGTTTAGCTTTGTGCTCGTTTTTCCCTTCCATTCAATAAATTTTCCAATGAGGTTCTATGTATGCATCATCGACATCACCATGATTACCATCGTCCTCATTTACCATCATTTTCGAATCACGTCGTTTATTGTCGCATCCTTCAAAGAAAAAATATCGTTTTTTCCAATCAGCGTTTTCTTTCACTTCAGAAGCAAAAATAAGTACACACTTGAATCTCCACTCTTTCTCGTCTTCAGAGAAAAAAAGTAGGAAAGTTGAAAACGTGTTTGCTGCTGCTATTTTTGTTGATATTTGCTGTTATAAACTAAATATGTTTATATGTATGATAATATGTTTGAAGTAAGCTTAGTAGGTTAACGATAATACTTTAAAGGATGTCTGTTTACATATTAGATATCAGTGCAATGCAAAGCGTTTGAGATAAACTAGACAGAAGAATTTAAGTATTATGACAAAATGGCATGGTATTCTGTGTAACAAAGTAATTCAGAGGCTACACTTTTCATATAAGGTTTTTGTTGAAAATAGCGCGATAATTCAATAGACTCGAGATTAAATCTATAGATGCGTATTTAAATAGAGAGGAAATTAGGTTATTTCACGAGTTTAATTTCATCCTGTACTTCCCTTTTGTGTCTACTTATTATGTTTGTTTCACTCCTCTTCTCGCCGTCTGTCTCATTGTAGTCATTCTTCTCCTCTCCTCCACTTGACATTCATGCATTCCCCAGCATCAACCACCCGTAAACCCCTATCGCTAAAATGCATCTCTCATTAATCGAAATTGCTCTTTGGGATACTAAAAGGCATGCAAAATTGAATTTAGGAGGAGAATAATGTCGATGTAATGGAGGTGCCGTGCCGTGACATTGGATGGTTATGTCCGGTTATTGTTGCGCTCTGTTGTTTGCTTCTCAGCCTCTTTGCTAAATCCATCTCGTTTGCAGCAGAAACGCACCGCTTCTTTCTATTCACAGCGAAAATAAATTATTTTGAAAGAGGTCGTTAAATCTATTACCGGTGTATTCAGCCGTAACAATACTGAATTCTCATTCTACAGTCAGTTTTTTGCTGAGGTAATTTACTAGATTGCCGTATCGTATTACTGACCTATTCTTTAAAATTGCAAAAAAAAATCTACACGAGCATATAAAGGTATGATATGCAAACAATGTATGGCCTCCAAGCAAAATATTAAGAGTTCATTGTGTACAATATTGCTGCTGCTTCAAAAGCACAACGGTTTTTCTTTTAGCAACATTTTTCAAGCTGACAAAAAAAAGTAGATATATTGAGGACAAGCCTTCGCGCTTACCTCATGGTTTGTTATGACTATGATATATACGAGATTAATATAATAACAATAAATAATGGCAATTGAGCAGAAGATATTTTAAAATATTACTCCACGTTGTGACAGCGCGGTGTCGCATTTAAAACTCTATTTAAAATTAAACTCTTAATACATGGCTCACAGCATAATAACGAGAATCACATCTGTCGTTTCGCAATATCTTAAAACTAGCAGTATTATTTATTGTTATTATTGCAATGGCAAATGGAGCAACAATTGACAGTAAAGATTACATTTTTTTGCTCGCCTTCACACATTTCGCTAGAGATATTTTAGAGAGAGAGAGAGAGAGCTGTGCACTATGCAGACTTAAATTACAAAAGGAATTAATCGTGCGTGCCATTAAATTCATTGCAAGGCTTAGCCTTAGCCTGCCTACCAGTGTGTAGCAAGTCTCCTTTATACCAAGACGTCACCGTTGCGTTGTCATTCGACCAAGTGAAATGACTTCGTTTTCCCAATGACGAATGAATGACAATAGTCAAAAACTATTTTTGCTTTGATGGCGATGATGATGATGATGAGTTAGTAGTGCAAACATGCTAGTAGTAGACAGTTGTGTGTTTCCACTACTAATGTTACGTGAGGTTTTAACGACGCATTGTCTACAGTGTTAAAAAGTTGAGTGGTGGTAGTGGTGGTTGTATGGCAACGGTGGCGGCGTTGATATTGTGGTTAAGTAAAAGTTTTGAATGGGTAATGCATATACTCATATGGAGTGATACTATGTAGCAGGCATATATTTTTTGTTACCACCCACAAGCTGATAATATCATTGTCCTGACACTTTTTGCCAGCAGTAAAATCCCATAACATGTTTGTCTTGCAGACGACACATCTTGTATGACGCTCGAATGTACAATACATTTTGTAAATAGTCAACGGAGGCAGCAACAACGAATTCATTTTCTTTTTTGCAAAACCAAGTCTAGAGTTGAGACTCGAATGAGAGATAACTCACTCTAGAGTTGTTGCGCAACTGCCAAATTACATAGTTGAAACCCCAAAAATAATTTTCGTTCACATATGCAGCACGATGGATTTGTGTCTCTAGGAATAAAGAAGTGCAATATTTGTGAATTCGCATGATGATCTATTGTTTATATTTTGACTTCTTTGGTAGATGTCCATGGATATAAAATGTTGACGACTGTATTTCCAGAATGTAAACTAAAGCACGTTTTTCGTTTCCTGCAATTGTTGAAATTATTTACTGTCAGATTCTTTGCTAATCTTGCATTAAAAGACGCTGATAGACTCCTATGAGAGCTAATTACTCCGTTCACGGAATGCCACAAAGTATTGAAAGAAAAGTAAATATAATCAACAAACCTTTTAAAAATGCTGGAAACATACCTCATTGTATTTATTCTGTACGGTGTAATGTTTCCAATGTGTATAAGCAGAATTCCTGTGCTTGAATTAGAAATACATAATAAATGGTTTAGCTAAGATTTTGTTTTTAGGGAGCTACTTTAATCATGATTGAGGTATTAGGGTCATTTATCATTTTGAAAAGCAACATTGCCTTTGCTTTTATCGAAACGATTTCTGCACATAATATCATAAACCAAGAAAGGAAGTCTAAATGCAAAGCAGATGCAGATGTAAGCAAAGCGCAATACGATTTTAGAATTTAAAAAATAGACAGGAATGACAGGATGTTCCACAAAAAATGGCAAAATTGAAATGTTGAAAATAAACGATGATGTCAAAATAGCGATTGCAATGAACCATTCCTTCAATTTACTTTTGTCTTATAGTCAACATCCTTAGAGGTACATTCCTTTTGAAAATAAGTATATTTTACAGACTAAATGCAAAGTAAATAAGTTAGATTGCAAAGTATTGTTGAGATTATTACCAGTATGAATAACGGTTTAAAGTTTTGATCTGTCAATGACGCTATCCCGTCGATCATGAGGTTTTCCGTAGTTTTTGAGCGAGCTTTTGAGAGATGAGTGCATCAGCAATCTTGAGAACGAAAAATCCTATAATATTATACAAAAATCTAGAGTTTGAGAAGAGTCTGTGAGAAAGGATTTTTTTGATAGTTGAAAAAAAAACTGCAAATACAGTTTTTAACACATGAGACAGTAAAAAATTTAGCATTATTAAAAGCTTTTCTTGTTTGTTGGCACTGGAAAGTGAAAAGAATCATATATTACCCTAAGAATAGTGCTGGTTTCGTTTTCATGTAGGTATATACGATACTTTGCAGCTTTACACCATGAATATTCCAATTTGTCATCCTAAAGTCCTTGTATTCGTCCTCGCTTCTCTTCAACTTGTTTTACTTTTTTGCAAAAAAAAAAAAACTAGTGTATTTTCTTTTAAAAAAATGTCTTCTTCTTTTGTTCCTTCCTAATGGCTGAGATGTTATTTTTTGGTTGAATACTTGATTCAGTTTTTTGTACAGTTTGCAAGTTTTGAGAATATTGTTTCATGAGCGTGTACACACACGATATTCTTCGAGCAAGTGGAAAAGCGAATTTGAGAGCAAGACAAGTTTGCATTTGAGCATGAACAGCGTAGTAGTATGCTGTTGTTTTTAAGCGCATGATTGAAGATGCTTACAGGATCCGTGGTGATGATGATCATTTAGCGATTTGTAAAGTGAAGAATTTTTTAGGCATGCATTCCGGATAGCTTAAAAAATTGGTGAGAGACATGCATTAAACCCTTTTCAAGTAGGTAAGAAACACTCACCACCAGTACCACGACCAGGAAGAGAGGAAAATGGAGGAAATGACATTTTGGCAGGGAAAACACAACACAGCAGAATATTTTTAAAAAGTGCTAATAGTCAGGGTATGTGTATTATTAGATCAATTACAAGCTGTAATAGTTTATGTACTTATATTTTACGAGATTCATAGAAACAGATATTGTTAATTGCTCCAGTAATGTGAATGGCACGCGATTAACATTATTTTACGCATAACTTTATAATTGTACCATTTGCTGGCTTCATGACTCGCTAATAATATAATATGACCAGTATCAAGTTAAAGCGAATTGCATGATGAATGATGACATAATACAAAATATTCACAATTCTAATTATTTAAACTCGACCGTTCTATTCCATTGGTAAATTAGGCCTAGGTAGGTAAATTACGCATCGTGCATCCATTTATGAGTGATTATACCAACTTAACCACATTATATTATCTGTAATTTCATCCCAAGTTCAGCTGTCAATCAGCCGAACCCCAGCCAAGTATATATATAGGTTCACATTGGTGTACTGTTTGTTGGAAGCTTCACTTGCAATAGAGTAGAAAAGCCAAGTAACATTCTTTAGTGACATGGTAGTTGCATTGGTGGCTCGTGAAAGAAAAACACTCTCTCAACCACCTTGGCAACGGATTCTAAAAGCACACTAAAACATTTCATTCCCAATGATGACTAATTACTTGGATTGTCACAAGTGTTTTAATCAGTAGTGACGGTATTTTGGATTACATCATTCCTCTTTTTAAAAAATAATTCAAATGGACATTCACCTTTTAATTCCAGCAAACTATTTTCATTCTCTCGCGCAATTGGTAATGGATGTTTCATTAGTACATCTCTTTTTTTCCCTGTCAGTTGTCTGCCTGCTTCAACTCTGAAATTTAGTATTTGACAAAACACAGAAATAATGTAAATCTCTTCAATCATTCTCTCAGCTATAGCTACAAGTTCTACTATAAACGAATATATTTTTTATTTTGCTAAACTGAGCGCAGAAACACAACATGCTGAGCTGCTAGTTTTGACAATTTGAACATGACTTGTAAGCTACAGTTGTATACAAGAAAAATAGCTACGTATATGTATGTACACCGAGATAGTTATCTCATAGCGGAAATTTAAACTTACTTTTAGAATCGCACTCTTCAGTATTTTCTCACTTTTCTTTTAGAGATATCATTTTGCAAAAACAAACACACACACAAGCAACAAAAACTTCTTGTGCCATACAGACTTGAAGTATGTATTTTCTGTATAAAAAATCAAGTAATTCTTCAATTCAATGAGAAAGGCAGTACACATGGTGATGCCGATGCCATCGTGTTGCATCCATATTATATCCAACATCAACAGCATGTCGTTTTTCTTTGTCTTTGAAAAGTTTACCCCTGTCTCCTTGCATGAAAACCTAGAGAGCAAAATATTATGCAAATTCGACTTTGACTCCTCTTTCCTTCTTCTGCTGGCTTCAAGTCATCATCATCTTCTTGGCATGCTTCTCTTGTCTTATGTAAACATGATTTTTTCTCTCGTATGAAACAGTTTCTCGAGCTTTTACTCCTTACACCTACCCATACTTATAATAATAATGATCATAATATCACACGAATGTCTTAAAATGTGTTTATGCATGTACAAAAAATCAAGAGGTTTTTTCTCCCAAAAGTGACAGAGGCACTCCTATTTTATCCATATATGTTTACTTTTGTATTTAGATGAGAATGTTGTGTGCAAGCATTGTTTTCCATAGTCACTAAAGACGACACTTATAGCCAGCATAAGTATAAATATGACAAAAGCTATTTTCTGCTTGAACCAAGATTTTCGCTTGTTTCTGCTAAGAGTCTCTGCAGTGTCTGCAGTGACAAGGAGGAACTTAACTTGTGCTAACTATATAGTATACGACTCCATGTAAACATTTATGTATACTTTACTAGTTGGTACCTGTATATCACTATGGTCGTTGTGAAAGAAGAAAGCGTTACTTTTAATGTGTTTATAATATTATGCACATAAAACGTACATAATAATAATATGGTACTTGCTGGGATGATGATGGGATGATGCGTTACCATGGTCGTGTGTAATAATAAATGTGTGCATTGCGTATCTCCTTCACTTTTTCCATCATCTCTCTACTTATCCATCCATATCCATTCAAAGCATATTTTTCTCTGGTAAGAGTTGAAACGCTTTTGTAAGGAGATGTTCAACCTGGGAAATGTAATAATGTTGTGGTATCATCATCGTTGCCATTGCATGCCCCCTTTCTTCTCCTTCTTTTACCTTCGCCTTCTTCTCCTTTTTTCATCATTTCGTGCACAATATTATGCGAAAAGTAGCATTAGTAGTAGAGAAGGTATAACATACAGTTATTTTGTGTATCTATAACAGCATTGTATATTAAACTGGAATGATGTTATGCGTGTGTACCCTTTGGTTACATGCATATATAGTCTAGTAGACTAGTAGATATCACTTGAGTGTTGGAGTAGGAGGAGAAGAAAAGTTTTGGAGATGTTCACTAGAAGGAGAAGGAGGTTGAGAATGATGAGGACGATGACGATATTGCATAACGTCGGAGGAGCTGAGCTATTTCAAGTGTAGTCAAGCACATAAAAGATGAGGATGTAGTCTTATCGGATGAATGATATTATGCTTTTTATGATCTAAGCCCTATCCGGATATCTTGTGGAGGAACGTCGTCCGCCGTATAGTCATCATTTCTCCTTGCTTTTACTTTCTCTCAATATTCAACCACTCACTTTGTAATATCATCTTCGTCTCCATTCAAGAAAAGTAAGGAAGAAAGAAACCTTTTTTCCCTCCTTGCACACTAGACATTCTCATCCTCTTTCCACATTTTATAGTCTACCTGGATTTTCTTTCTTTTCCTTGGCTCATGCTTCTAAATAGATGGGATAAAGCGCAAGTGCTTTTCCTTGCTTGCTTACAGGTAAGTTCATCCTTCTCTTATGAGGATGATTTTTATGGTATGTGAGTGCTACGCACTGTATGTAGGCTGCTGAAAACATGCATGTAGATAGATGTGTA
>JAQIXW010000462.1:0-30390 GCA_034700685.1 Willowsia buskii
AATCCGGACCAAATGGATTTCCCCAAAACGGACCTGGATTTCACCAATCCGGTCTTTCACCAATGTGTCGTAGAATCTGTCAGACATATAGGTCATAACAAAGGAGCAGACCTTACTAGTTAGACCAGTCCATATTTTTGTACAAAGGAAAGTAGCGGCGGAATGCGCAATAGGTATGCATTCCGTTCGTCCAGTCACCTTTGTTTTATCAGTAACGATTGCGATTGTAAACACGAGTATGTACTTTAAGTTGTCGGATAGTTTGTCGCTGAGCGCTTAACACACATCATCGCCAAAAAATACTTATACGTGTGATGCTATCGATTCATGTACTACGTACATTGTGTGGACACCATAGGATCCATAAGTTACCGTATATCAGTTGTCTATTGCAACTAACTGCTCTGCTTTTGTCTTATTAAACAAATAGCCCGAGTGTTGGTGGCTCTTTTTATGTTATGAAAATGAAACTTGAAAATGCCAATATTATGTGGAAAAGGAAAGAAATTTGATGAGAACAGGAAAAGGCATGTTGTTTACCAACTTGTAGCCTTTTAAATCAAGCAGCATCGTTCACTCCACTGGTCTCCTTGGTTCATGCTGATGATGTTGATAGTGGATACTTTAAGTCGGCATGTTTGCATGCATCCTGCTAAATGCCACCCTTTCACCGTAATAAAAAAACTCTTTGTTGTTACCATTACATTAATTATACAGCTATATACCATACATACCTACTTTTTGATAGCGTTTCTTATATTCATCATTCATTATTACAGCATTATCAACTTCCTCTCTTACCTCCACCTCCAACTTCTTCTCATCTTCCGTTCGGCGTGTCTTCCTTTACACTCGTGTACTATGTGTTCTGCAAAAAAGTACACATATTATATACACACACTTTTAAAACATGCATGTGCAATGTGTCTAGCGGAGAGCGCATCTTACACAACAACCTTACAAAAGCTGTTCATTTTTTATTTAGTTTTTGAAAGTGCACTGCTCCCTAATGCTCTTTTACCAATACCAATTTCATCCTGCTTTCAAGAAGCCAACAGTCACGCTTAAAGCTGTTCAACACAAGACAAACTTTAAACATGATAGGTGTACCACATGTCTTGTGTGGATTAAATATTCTTGATAGGGAGTTGAGAAGACGATCAACATTTTTCATTCCGGTGTATCATCATGATCATCAACAGGAGTATCGCAATAGCCTTTTACCCTACCCGTTCTTCTCCATTATCAAACTGGCGTAAAATTGCAGCTGGGAATGCATGCATGCATTATAATAATAATGAACTGCTCCGCTGCACTGCATTGTTCATGTTCCCCTGCTCTAGCAATGATGTGATTCACCGATCCCCCATCCATGTATCGACCAGACCAACAACGTTGCCACCTCCTCTCTCCATTGTTGTGTAGCTGATCATCTTTCAGAGCAAAGAAAGTTCATGTGTTACATACGAAACTTCATTATACAAAATTTTTCGTTGAATTAGCAAGCTGCTGCTGGCAGTGGCAAGCAGGTTTTCATGTTGTTGTTGATGTTGGCTTAAATGTGAAAGGATTACATATTATGGCCTTTATTACTACACCACCAGAGATCCAGATCCAAAAAATTAGAAAAGTCTTCGTCTTCCTCTCTGTATGTTTTACTTTTTACTACATGTACATACGCACTACTGTGCTGCTTATACAACTTGATAAAAAAACAAGCTGATGATGATAGGCCTCTTTTATGAACTGCTGTGTTGGGAATACTTTGGATGCTGATTTAGAAAATGCTTCGAAGAATGGCAGCTTCATCATCATCATCATAGAATTATACGGTTACTTTTACATACACCATCGTTTCTTTGGAAATAAGACGCCTACGGTGATGATGACTTCTCTTAGTATTTAGGCAAGCATCTCTAACTCACTGGCGTGTTTTGGAGCATCTTATGACAGTTTAAGGATAGTGATGGCATGTGTTTATATTTAAATTTTGAGATGATGGAGATAATAATACGGTAGTTAGTACAAAGTGATGATGGGCACTACTGTTACTAAAATCCTTGCTAACTAGCACCACGCCAACTCTATGCTGGGGATACGTTAACGGTGGAAATTATAATTAGGGTAAGATGAACACTATGAGTGGCAAATAAAATGATAGAAGCAGTTGGAAGACCAGCCTTGGCAGAAGCATACATTTACATGCTTTTGCCAGCACAGTTGGCTTGTCTTCCTTATCAATCCATGACATAATTGAAATGTACATCGTTTCTCTATTCCAGCTGGTACGCTGTTCAAGTTGGCTCATAGGTAATAATAATTATTAGGGGTTTAATTTTAAGTATGTTGTGGTTACATACCTACATACATCGGATTGGATGATCAGCAATTCCGTAAACCAATACTCAACTGACATATGTGATTCTTTGTTGAAGAAGCAGAGAAATGAGGTTTTCATGCCAATTTACCGTTTCACTATTTTAACACCACTATTCTTTTGCGTTCCAGTTTAAATTTTGCACGTTAGCATATATTTTTACAAAAACGTATGTATTTGCAGCTACCTGTGTGCCTGTTAAATCCATGCAGCGATTGTGCGTTGTATTGTGCGGTTCCCGTCTCAGCCATAGTCCAAAGCTTACACTAAAGGTTTTATCAGTTTTTGTGTACTTGTCTGGAAAAGTCATTCCAATACATTATGCTATGACGATTTGCGACTGGCGGAGTACAATCAATGATCCAGTGTCTGCACATTTGCTTGGTGACATTACCATTCTGCGGAGAACGGCGCTAAGCCGCCATTAATGTGTTGCCATTTTCAATATATCAGTTTTGTAATCGCAGCCGTGTCATGCCTCATTGTCAGTATGCCATGTCATATTTACATGAAATTAGATTAAATATAAACTAATGTATAAAGTAGACAGCACGAGTAGGTAATGAAATGATTTATGAATTTGACAAACTAGATATTGCTGGCATTGGCAATATATGCAAATATTTTAGTTCGCAGTAATTTCCTTCGTTTTGTAGGTTGCCATCTGAAATTGATTTTAGATTTGTACACTATTAAAAATTGCTGGAATGCGGTTTAAAAAGTAGAATATCATATCATGCATGCGAGAGCATGAAATGGAATAAGCAATAAATAAGTTCAAAATGCACTCAAGATGGAATTATAGTTCTTGATTATATTTGAAGGTTATTATTACAATAATCTGACTTAGCTTGAGAGGAATAATGACATTATACCAGTTGTAGTAGCACTTCTATTTTACTTCTAGTACTTACTTTTAGTACATGGCTTACAAAATTTTGCATGTTTTCATGTAAATTTCATTTTGTATGTTTAGCATGAAGTGTATCTTATACCACCATATAATCTTACATTGTAATCTAATCACTCTCATGCAAGATACAAGTAAAAAGTGAAGTAGTTGAAGGATACTTGAATTCTGGCAATTTACTTTCTATTATTTTTTCATTTTGAAGTTTGACGCTAATTCTACCTTGCACCTCTTGCGTAGATTCTTGAGCATTTATCACGATTTATTTGTTTGCTCTATCGCACATGGCACCTTAAAACAAAATAGGTATGAATATAACTACAAAATGGGGTATGCCATGACGATGGGCTAGACTCATGCGTATAAGATTTTTTTACTATCATTATCACCCCAACTATTGTTATTACTTTATCATATTGCTGTCTTTTTTTATGTCAAGCATACTGCTGTTGTGTTGCTAATAATAATAATAATTTTTCGCTGCGTTCAGTTTACGCTTCAATGATTGTTCTCAATAATCTTATATGAAAATAATATCGTCTACCATTATTGCTTTACCCAGTGCATGGTGGGGGCGCATGCGCTCTATCGATTGTGCATTTTGATTTTTAGTGTGCCTCGGTCACAAATTCTTGTAGAGCGTGATGATAATATTATACACTGCATTCATATTCTGCTATTAGTAGTGCGACAAAGCGACGAACTACATGTTGGAACCTTTGCACTCCTTTGCGTCTTGTACAATCAGTTTGTTTTATCAGTGTATATATTATGAATGATATGATGGTGTTTTGTTACTTTTATGAGAAAAAGAATAAAAAAGTTGATGATTATTGCCCGTGCTCCAATGACAATTTTATGTTGAACCCATTAAAAGAATTTTTAATATCCAATGTGACAAAAACTGTTGGAAGTGGAGAAGACGAAATATGACTCTGGTGTCTCGGATCGAGATAATATGTACATTAGTCGTTCATAGCTCAGCGTATACATGTAAATCCATGTACTGAATGCATTAATATTTAACCGAATAATAATCCGAATGTAATTGTTTGTATGGGTAAAGACGTGCAAAATTATTGTTAACGATGAGCGACGTGTGGAGCTGACTAACCATAGTTTAGAATAACTTTGCAAGCTGTAAATTTCGTTTCCAGTGAAATTTGTAAGCATATTCTGACTGCGGATTTATGATGACGATGAGATGGAGATGGAATGTGCGACGAAAATCAAAGAAAAATGTAAATTATCAACAAGATTAGAAGAATAGCTAAAGTCAAGAAATCGGCTTCATATCTAAAAAAAAGCATCCATTCTATAATCAGTATATCTTATCTAAGGCCTCCTATTTCTTGCATAGATTTCTTAATGCCATTAGTCACTGTGTTCTTGTAATTCTCTTGGTTCCTTGTTCTGTGGGAGTTGAAGCAAACGGTAAATTGGTATCCGTTGTAGTTATCACAAATTCAATAAATACATGCATGACATTGCTGACCAATTTCCCGCTTCCCAATTTTGCATACTTGTACACAGACATTCGAAGAAATACTTACGATTATATTATAGTCAATGCCACAAGTCACAACTTGCAAATCATTGGCGAGGACTGTTAAATTGCTGACATGCAAGATTTTATGTAGTTTTCAAGGAAATTCCGTTGGATTGTACTATTTTCTCGTGCTTTGTTGTTGCTTATTGCTGTGGTAATGGATGATATTTGGACATGGTAACAACACAAAGGGAAAGCTTTACAACTAGCACTCGATGTAGAGTAGGAAGAAGTAAAAAGAGAGAAACTAGTAGGCATCATCTGGCTCGGTTGGCTCGAGAAAACGAAGGTTGCAGACAAGGCAACTCAAGCACTAAAAAGCTTTATAGCATCACATGCAGCATACGTCCATGTATAGGGCAGTTCGAGAGGAAGCACTATTGATTTCACAAATCATGTCTGTTTGTCGTGTCGTTTTTCTTCCTTTTGATCTTTGCAATCAGCTCTCTATGCAAAATGTCTACCATTTACAATGCAAGGCAAACCATTAGTATTGCAGAAACTTTATTGAATTTCAATTTCGATTTTTTTTAAATAAAAATAGTTGTGGATCTATAGATATTTCTGAAATTGTATGTCACATTCAAAATAAAAATATTAACATCTAGAAATAATAACTTTTCTGATTTAGATGACATCAAATACTGCATTGTCCAGACTCCAAAAAGCAGTCAGCGAGGCTGACGGAAAGCATTGCTTGGCAGTTATGCCGATACTATCTTTTAATAATAATAATAGGTACTACAGTGCATAGTGTGCAATTTGTATCGTATCATCCATTTGTTACAATTTTCAGTATAGTTATTTTACGATTACCGATTAGCATTTTTACACATTCTGAATCCATATTATACTGTTTTGCAACCCCTCAGTCAAAAACGGACGATAAGCTTGCAAAGCTGGTATTATTAAAAAAACAAGGCAGTGAAAACAAGGAAAGAACTTATTGTCAAGTAGAAATGTACAATGTTTTCGATTTACGCTTTTTTCCTTTTTCTATGCTACTACTACTGTTGAACTAGTGAGGTATATTGTATTGGATCTTCGCCTAGTAAAAACTTCGTTTTATTTCACATCCGTATGCGATTCATTTTTACCATGTGGCTAAATGGAGTAATATACATTCATATAGTGTGCAGTAACATGCTACAAGATGCCTTGCATTTATTTGTATGAACACACAAGCACAGAGGCACATTTGCTCAAAGAAAAACATCCTCAGTAAAAATACTGGTTCAACTGCTCAACTTATTCTTCTTCTTCTGGCTGTTCTTCCTTATAACCAGAAAGAAGTAATAGTACGCTGGTGGTATATGTTGTTAGCGTACTTACTACCACATTCACACTTACTCGCAGCTTAAAATTTGAAGAAGCTCTCACATCGGTGAACAGAGGAGCATAATATAAAGTTACAATTGTACGAAAAAACAGCTCCTTCCATATATGCCAAAGGCAGCAAAGGAGTGAGTTGGGAGGAGGATGATAATGATGGTGACGGTGGTGGAGGTATGGATGGTGGCAGTTGTATTGGAGGTGAAATATAAGGAAAAAGGACTCACATTCTCTGTCTCTCCACTACACGGTGCACAGCAGCGTAGCAACATTTTCTGCATTCTTACACGCGTACAGCAGCAGCAGCGACTCAAGTTAATTCATAGAAAAAGGTTCATCAGAGCACATAAAGTTCATATTATTATTATGGCTGTAGCCTCTGATATATGCATGCTAGTTGGCTTTGGCACTGGCTTCTAAGCTGGTAGGCACATGCACAAACGAAAACACATTATTACTGAATGATAGACAGAGAGGCATATATTTCTGTTCCTTGAACCAAACTCAAATCTAAAGCTAAGCTGAACTCCATCATTTCATATGATATAAGTAGTTAATTTTTTACTTCGATTTTGTGTGGAACCGAGTGCTTAGTTAGTAGAGGAGTTGGATCAGTCATTTTGTTCTCTTGCACTTGCCACTGATGATGTTAGCGTTAGCGTGATGCATGATGGTGGTGGAGGAGGATTCTGATCTGATTCTTGTGACTGAGGAATATTTTCTCCAACAAATAGAGAAAATGTCTCTTCTTCAAAGAGGCTTTACTAAGTTGAATCATGAATAGATTGTTTATGTGTATAGATATAAATTGTTATTGGTAAGCTCATAGTAATGTACATGTACACCTATCATGAATGATTAGTATTAAGATGATGCTGGTGATGACTCGATGACTTTGTATAAAAAAAACCGTGATATATTGTAGAGTTGTCCTGTTTAATCTTTATAATATCTAGCTGTAACAAACTAGATTCTTTTACGTTATTATTAATATTTCTTCTGACATTTGATTCCCAGAAAAGGCACTTTTCTGCAGACGAATCGAATTATTCATTTTAATGCTCAAAGGTACTTTGCGTTCTCCAGATAGTTCCTATTATGTATAATATTGTGCGCTTTGAAGTGTTGAAAAAAAAAACGAAAAAGCATAATACGTTTCTAAAAGTTCGTTTAGATGGAACCCATCTTCTCATGTTTAGCAGAGGAAAGCAATCTTGAAAAACGTATGGCGTAGTAATTTTGTGAAAAAATGTCGGTGAAGATAATTTTTGTCTACGTTTTATCATTTTTATGCACATTATTGTTACTAGTTCAAACTGCTTCCAAACATTCAGCAAGAAGCAGATCCGCAAAGTGGAGGGTAGAAAAATCCTTACTTAGGTAGATAAATAGATGCTTGCAGTCGCACATACTACTGCGACTGGACTTGGTCGGACCCAAATCATACTGCAGACAAACAAAAAATTTGCTTATAGCTGTTTTCTGCACTGAAAATTGAACAAGTTGGAGTAATATTATTATCAATATGATCATATATGCATAAATCCGTAGTACATCCAACAAAAAACAGAACATAATATGCATACTAAAAGTTATTGAACAGTGAAATAGCAGCCTTCATTTTTAACACGGCCAACAAACCATCAATCCGTCCAAAAAATACCTAAAAGCGATGTCGTATCGTAATATGGTTTCAAAGTTAGAGTTTTCAGTGAGACAAGCATAATATAGCTCCCCTCATCTCATCAGAAACTTCTCATCTGTAAGTATCTGACTGACTACTAGTTTTATCGACTGCTTCGACTACCTCCATCAAACCAGTGCAACACAATACGCTCGTTTCTGTGAAGCCATCACAGGGTTTTTTCGACTGCGTTGTTCGATTCGATTGCTTTGCTGCTGCTGCTCGTTTAGATTTTTGTGTATTACTGCCTTTTTTACTTCTACAACTACTGCTGGCTTTGCTGGTGGTTGTTAGTGGTGCAAAAGAATACCTTGTATGAAGCAAAGGCAAAAAACCTGAGTCAAGCATCGCCAGCTGTGGTGTTGCCAGATGGATGTAATCTGAATGGGTCGCTTGGTTCGTCGATCAAGAAAAAAATACACATGATACATGCATGCAAGGATACACAGTACACACAACACCCTTTTTCCCTACAAACAAACTGCGTTGAAGTTTTTATGGGAAATGCTACCACCACACGCCAGACAGCTATGAAAAACCACATACGTATAACTTGCAAGGAAAAATAATACTTTTTTCACTATATGTATATTAACAACAGCAACAACAGACGTAGAATATGGCTGCATACTGCATACATGAATATTATTTCACAACAAAATGTTCATTGCCAGGCCAACAAGCAGTAGTGCAGGCTTGCTTTTCGTCTACTCATTTGACTACAATTAGATCTACGTTGCATTATTAAGGACACATAGTGATAAGGGGAAAAAACGCTTTCTGTAGGGAGTAGGGGTGCATGCAAACATTGCATGCATGCTGGTCGTTGGAAGCGTTCAGTTGAGACAACGTGCGTGTAGGAGCAACAATAGCTAGAGAGAAGTATTGCGCTTGCAACAATAATCATGACGATGATATTAAAGTTATACGGGAATCGCGGATGTATACGATATATATGTAAGTAGATAAACATGTCGTCGCATCTAAAGGACACTTGCGAGTTGCAAGTTACAGACATACTTTTGATTAGATATCCTTTCTGCTGCTGTTTCAGTTCTGTTCAGAAAAATCAACAATGTGTTTTATTTTGTTTCGAAGAGACAAAGTGAGTATTCTCAAACGTTATTGTCATTGTAGTCAGAATGCTTGCAGGCTAGCATTTTAAAGAGAAGAACAACACAAGGGGGTAACAAAGAGTGAAATACACGCGTAGACGATGTATCCGACGTGATGATGATGATATGCACTTTGTGTGCATGGATGACGGATTCTCATTTAGAACACAGGCGCACATCCTGCCCTGTCTCTTTGAAGTTGTTCCCTTTGAGCTGGTTTGCTGTAAAGTTGGAAAGAAGGCTCATGAAAGCCAAGTTTGAATTGAGATGCTTTATTTCAAATAAGAATTAGTTTTACTGATGGACTTGTTAATAATAATTTGCTTTATTCCCCAGTCAATTAGTATTTGCACTCATATGAAATTATTGTACGAAGCATCATTCTGGGCTTACATGGAATACTGATGTCGCACTTTTGTGCAAACAATTTTAAGGGAAAGCAAGTGAATGCAGTTTTTTCTGCATATTATTATCATGTTGCTTTCATTCACTTTCGGACCTTGCTAGTAATACGTAATATCACAGCATCGAGAAGGTTTTGTTTTGTTTCATTGCAATGTACTTCGGTACATCAGTAGTTGGTGCACAATTTATAGAATGATGGAAAGAAAAATAGGAGAGGATTGTAGGGATAACATGTTATTTTGATTGTGTGAGCGAGGTGGTGGTGTGGTGGCACATATACATTTTCCTTAAAGTTTTTAGACGATCCCTCTATGTCTCATTTCCATTTCTCTTCTGTTCTGCCTTACCAGTTTTACAGAATATAATGTGCATGTATGTCTTTTCTAACTGTCTGGTTCTGTACAAAAATGATGTTCTGCTGAACAAGAAGAAAAATCAAACGCAAGTGTTCACAGTGAAAAACTTGGTTTACACAAATAGTCAATGATACAGGTTAGGCATATGGAAACAATATACCTATTATGGCTCTTCTAGTAGCATTGCATTGCAGTACATCACGAGTAGAATTAGTGGTTATGATTGTGATTTCATTTGCTTAAAGACATCATCATTGCTTTATTCCCATCAACGTTGAAGGAAAAAGTCCCTACATTCATTTTCTGTTTTGTAGATAGATTTGTGTAGCTGTGCACACATAGGATGGAAGATGTTACCTTCCTTCTTAAAGATGCAATGTTGTAGCATAGTGATGGATGGTGGTTTGATGTGTGAGTCAAGTTTTAAAGACATGACATGATCATTGAAAAAGCTCTTTGCTTCTCTGCAAGCCAAAATATTGCGCATCATACTTGCACTTTATAAAGTAGGTATGCAAAGCATATTCATGACTACATTCATACAGAACATTATTATCTGCAAACGCACATCAAAAAAGTAAAACGTAAAAACCACAAACAAGCAGCACAAATCGTTTTTGTGAAGCACTCGGTGTTGTTTTGACCAATGGTGTCCTCCTCACAAAGTGCTGTAGTATGAATTAAAAGGAAACTGCCTTCTCATCCAAGAAGAAATTCAACTGCAAAGTATGTATATTATGTAGTTAGGTAGGATAGGATATACTAGCATGCATATTATGATGATGATACTGCACACGGGCAATAATTCTCATCGTTTTCATCATCACGTCTACATCTACAAACAATTAACGCAACAGCCATACTTACTCACAATCTGAAAAATACTACGCATTTCACATACCTCATCTCTTGAATCGCAATGATTTTTTTTTCAATCTCTGCTGTTTTTGTTCATACAAAGTATTATCATTAGTAGTCATTCTCAGCATTGTGTAGTGCTGATATTTGCGATTTTGCATTGTATGATTATGAATTATCATTATCATCAAGTTTCTGTGTGTGATCTCCATTTCTTTGTTATGTGGCACTGGCACTGTCCTCATCTTGATGATCTTGCTTTCATTGTAAATAATATGTAGTAGTAGCAACAATGATCATACTTTTGCTGCTTGTGAGCCTTTCTTTACTTTACCTTAAGCTGACTCTGGCACGCAGTATACTGAAAAAAAAGACTGCCAGAAACTCACTTTACTCATTGGACAATATCGCCATGTAATTTGTTGCTGTCCTCATCATCGCCTATAACTTGCAGTAGTAGTGTTTGAATTGAAATCGCAATAATTATGTTTTTCTGATGATCATCATGATGTACAGCAGGGGAACAATACCCCACTATATCCACATTCAATAGTGGAGAATAGGACTCAAGTAAACAGCAATGATGTGAGCCCCATATTGAATAAAATGTTATATTATGAGTATGTGGTAACATTGGAAAATAACACAGAGTAATAGCAGCAGGTAGATGTTTGATGTTGATGATGATGATCATCATCACCACATCACCATCATGGCATATACTTTTGGTTGGATTAGCACTGGGTATAGAGGATACATGAGAAGCGAGATAATTTGCTTTTCAGAGTTTGTGACTCACGAACTGACGAAGTGAGTAAGAGCTCAGGAGGATATTATAATGGTATCTGAGGCAAGTACACATTTTGTTGCTCATACTGAGAACTGAGGGAGTCGTAGTGAGTTGGGAAGCCAAGATATATCTTTGATGGTGGTGGCAGGCACATACAACAGCATAATATCATGCTCACCAAACCAGACCAAGCTCTGTAAAATAAACTTTTATTTCTTTGTTTGGCAAAGCATACTACTAGAGTGTAATACTAATACGTAGCCATACAATACCATGACTTGTATAATCTCGAATATATAAACTATAAAATATGGGAGTATATAGCAAATAATAACCAAAAAATTATATATACTCAGTTCTCATGAAAGAAAGAGCTCTACACACACTTGGTTGGTTGTTATGTGCAAGTTTTGCAGTTAGTAAGAAGAAAGAAGTTGGTGACTCTGTTGCTCTGCCTGCGCCTCCCGTTCGTTCGCTGTTGTTTTCTGTATAAAATTTATTTAGCGAACAGGGTGTTGGTAGTCAGTGATACTCTATAATGAATAATAGTTATAATTATTATATTAATATTATAATGGTGGAGAAATTTGTGTGATTTTTTTTACTACGCGCTAGAGTTTTCCCCCTGATTAAATAATTTTTTCGACTTTTTAATCGCTGTTACGCACAATAGAGAACCACATTATAGATGTATATACTTTTACTCCTCTTTTCGAATATGTTCCACAGAACTTTTAAGTGACACCCGTAATAATCACAATAAATAATAATATTTTAAATATAATAAAATCAATTTCTTTCCTGGTAATAATTTTTTGTTCCTTGTTCTGAAAAAGCTGAGAGAAAGATGGTGTTAAATTAAATATTCAGAAAATGATTTTTCCATATCAGGGAATAGTCAAGGAACGTGTGACGCCTAGTGGCCTATTATTGAAAGATAACTTGTGACTAAGTTCAGTGCCTCTGTATTTAATACAAAAAATATTAAAAATACGCAAAAAAAATTATTACTACTAATCTTTATACGTTTATTCCCTTTGTATACGCATTTCTACACTGTATTTTTACTTCTTATATATGTATGTATAATATAAGATATTATTGTTATGAGGGTCGATGCTAATTAGGGTTCGTCACGGTCTATTCAAGAGTAATTTAGAGTGACTTAAAGTTAAAATACGAATCGTGTATAATAATATTTTTCGCAGTTGTATATGTATACGCATCCTTCGTTATAAAAATTAATCTTCATATAAATCATACGTTAACGTTGTATAGGTAAGCAAAGGAACTATTTTTATATTTGCTGAGTGCATGTGTGTTTCTCGAGTGCATGATTTTTATGTGCATGAAATTAGTCAGTAATAATATGGCCATATATTTTTTATATTGCGTATGATGACGATTACTCCCCAATTCCTTTTTTACGAAACATCATCATCCTGTTTTTGTGAATGTGCTGTGTTTCTCATGAATTCTTTGTTTGTTTCCTGTTTTTCTTACAGAATTCTACTGACGAAAGTAGCAATCTCAATCTCCTGAATTAAAACAAAAGTTGTCGTTTAAAAAACTCCAAAAATACACATAAATCAGAAAAATGGAAGGTGAATCAAATGGCATGGAAGGGAATCAGTCCCGTTGTCAGGCTGGATGTGGATATTTTGGCAGTCCTGCGACTGATGGACTATGTTCACTGTGTTACAAAGAAGTTCTCAAGAAGAAGCAACAACCTCCAACAGGCAGCTTAAAAATTCCGTCACCTCAACGGATTACACCGCCATGTGAAACCCGCACATCTCCAGCACCCCAGCCACCTCAGTCAAAACTGGTAAGTCAAGGGCCACAAACTTTTACATTTATCATAGTAATTTGCATAAAGTCTAAAGATCAGTTAGGATCCGTGTTTGAAAAAAACAGTGGTACAATATGCGTACCAAGAATATATAGGTATTTGAATTTCAATTTTGGTCCGAGTTAACCTCCCAAGATCCCTATGATCTTGTGATCATTTGTTTTTGAAAGCTACCATTTGAAAACAGTATCACGACATGTTTTGTTTAAGTTCAAGCACTGTAGGAAGTAGGTAGGAGGAAGCATACATACCAATTAGATATATAGATAGTTTCTGGTTGTTTGTCCACATCGTTAACATTAGTAGCGAGCGAGTGAGTTTAGGCAAGCATTTGAAGGATGTTGTTGGCTTTATACCTTATTTTTCTCAAGTTGACGTCATTTAGTGTGGAAAGTATAAATAGAAAATAGTGTCACTTGATGGTTTTTTGTTCATGTTGAGCATCTTCTTGTTGACTATGCTCTCATGATTGGGGTGGGTTATCTCCGTATTTTGCTCCCTATCATCGCATAACATTTCTACTATTCATATTGCGCCTTTTTGGAATCGCTCAAAAGTTAAGTAAAAAGTTCACACAAACAACGACCAAGACGAACGAAAAAAGCGACAGACGACCAGAGAGAAACAAGAGGGCAACTAACTTTTTGCATTTTCTTTGAGAGTTCTCTGTACTTTTTTTATGCAAAATTGCATTCTTGAAAGGAACTTTTTTTCGTAGGCGAAGATTTTTGAAACTGCTCTACAAAAAACACATATTATATCTGTAATGCGTGCGCATATAACTTTGTATTGTGGAATAGACAGTTTAATAGTGACTTGGTTGTCTTTACTGATGAAGTAGGAAATAGATCTGATCATTGTAGAACTTATTTACCCTGGTCATTAGCATTGTGAAAGAAGTCAGCGTCAGTTTTGAATGTAAATACTCTGCCAGACATGTTGTGCGATAAGCCACCAACACAGTTGCATTTTAAATGTACGTTACCACCACAGGTTTGGATGGAATACATGAATAATAGATGTTGTAGGTTTCTATAGAACGCTAACAGTTCATCCCATCAGGGAGTTCAGTGAAGAATGGACATCAGCACAAGTACAAATTTGCATTAAATTGTTTACCAATCTGGTACACATGCCATAAATATCTCTATCAAACTGTCTATCTAGTCATTTTTATTTGCATGTTCAAAAAAATGAAGCAAGAAGAGAACCGTTTTTAGTAGAGCTTATCTTGTCACCGAATAGCATGAAATGTGGAACTGTGGCAGCTTTCTTAACATGTGAACATCAGTTTATTAGAAGAAGGCATCAGTTTCTTTGATTTTTTTCCCAAATTGATCAGATCTTGGACTTGCTACATGTTCTCTGCCATTTGTCTTAACTGAAGTATCAGAAAGTACTAGTTGAATTCATTACAAATTTAATAACGATTTACAATTATTAATAGGAAAAACCTTCAGCATGCCTTGAAACGCCTTCAATTAATGATTACGCGGAACAATGATATATATTTATTTCTTTGTCATTTCTTTGTCTTCAATAGTCATAGATTTCATAACGCGCAGTCTTATGAAAGCATTGCATTGCAACACCTGTAACCAATGAGAAATCCGATCATCTGATTACATCGGCCATCATCATCCATCTGTCACATTATTCGTTCTTTTTCCCTCTTTCACTTCACTTTTTCATCCGATGGTTATCATCGGATTTATCTTACTCTGTCCTTCCATTTTCCCTCTCGACTTTCATTATGGGAAATTGGAATCACCTTCATTTTCTTCTCAATAACAATAATTAGGCAAAATTAATAGTCCCCTCCAACCCACACAAATTAATTAATTGGTCTCATTTTGTTTTTCTGTCTCCTTATCGTCAATTAGTTCTAATAATCAGTTCCAAAATTTGTTGTAAAACCAATCACAAGCACCCGAAAAAAAAGGAATCCAAATTGTTCATTAACTAATTAGTTCAACATGTCGAAATCTATTAGTAAAACGTCGATCAATTTGGTAATAGTGTTTGTAATAAATATAAAACAGTATACTTTTTTGAAGGTTAAAGTTAGTAAGGTTTCCTGGAGAAATAAGAGACTTCTGTAATACATTAAGTTAATTAACTACTATTCGCTTGCTAATTTTCTATTATATTGTTTGTTTTGATTTCCAGGATGCTGAAGGAGAGGGGTCAGTTCAAGAAAAGGCAGTGGCGGCACCAGCTCCTGCCGCTGCTTCATCATCTGTCACCGCAGACTCAGTCCCTGGAACAAGTACGAGCAGCCCCTCTGGATCTGAAAGCAAGAAGAAGTCGAACAGATGCCAAGTATGTCGCAAAAAAGTCGGTCTCACAGGTATGTAATTGTCAATCGTCCTTCATCTTATTTGCCATTTGATGTTCTATTTCCAATTGTTTTTAATGAGTGAGCTTTAGAATAGAGGTTGATAGAGTTGGAACCTGCCTTATCTCTTTGACGTTCGATTACTTTTCGTTTGGAATCGATGATCCCAATGTACAGCTCTAGTAAAGTAGTTTTAAATAGCTAAAGTGTTGGGAAGTGTGTTATGTTTCGCCTGCTCGAACGCTTCCCATAATGTGAAGTATAATTAAACTATAAAAATTTAAATTCGATGAAGACGTCTTGTATGTTTAACAGTTATTTGTAACCCTTTGCCTGCCGTCTTTTCTCGTTCTACTTCAACCTCTCTTTTAATGGCACGTACGCTGCTTGCTTCTTCTGTTAACAAAAGCTTCATTTAACATTCTGTCTCCGTGAACACAAGTTCGAAAATATTCTTTTGTCAATTTCAGGGGTCGAGTGCCGTTGTGGAGGTTTGTTTTGCCATCAGCATCGTTACAGTGACGAACACGACTGCTCCTTTGACTATCGGCAACTTGGTGCCGAGGAAATCCGCAAGAACAATCCAGTAGTTGTCGGCGAGAAGATCCAGAAGATTTGAAGTTCACTAACTGTAGATGTCTAACGCGCTAAAGCAATCCCAACGACTACCAACTTACAAACAACCTAGATATACCAAACAACTCAATACTTGTACATCTTATGTATTGAATGAAGTACACTATGACATTCCGCCGACGTCGCCATCCCAATATGATCGACCCTCGAATTCGAACCCTCCAAATTGTATCCTTCATTTTGACTTTGATGAAATATTACACACAGTATGCAATAAACTAATTTCATCATAACGCAAAATGTTTCTTTTAAATAATTTCGGTTGATCTTTATTCATCTGTTTAAAAATCACTTATTGCTGTGCTGTTGTTATCAAGATACCAAGATATTAGCCTTTTCAAAACTCATATACGCATTTTAGTAAGTTGTCTTGCATTGTAATAAAGTTGTAAGATTTTTTCGGGTGATTGTAAAAATGGTTTCTTATAAAACAGTCTTTCATTACGTTGAAATCTCCAGTTGCTACATTTATATCTTGATTTTAATTTATTCTGATATGCATAATGTTTGTATTTCCATCTCGTGCGGCATACCTTGCATTATCATTGTGAACGCATTCAAATTAGGTTTCATTGGTGCTGGTCAACTACTCATATATACTTAAAGTAGCAAGAATTTCACTATCACTCCAAACATGTACAAATACCTGAAAACGAAACGATAGTGCATTCTTACAGTTAATACTAACAAAAAAATAACTTAACGCGTTTGATTTTATAAAACATGCGTGATTGTGGCATAGACTGTACAAGATCTAGATTCATGCGTTTTGTTTCTGTTGCCGTGTATGTTGAGAAACTAGCCCACTCACATAGATTGTTTGTTCAATCGATTTACTAAAGTACGAATTAAGAATTAACCATCGAATATGCATTGAGTGTAGATTCATCATAGACATTGACATTCAGAATGATTCTTAAAAGGGATCATCGATCGATGCTTCATCAGTGCATGTGGATTCATCTATTATTTTCAAAGTATGCCTACAGAAAAGGAATCCTGGAAGTACTAGTTACTAATGATGCAAAATACATCCAAGACAATAATTTACAAACACAAATCCAAAATTGCAGATAAATAGAAGGCACTTTTATTTATTTATTATTACGTATTTCATATTACGATTATTTTTTATCATGATGAGCAGGTATGCAAGTAAGTAACCAGTACACTATCTCTATACAATTACATGTTTTAAACTTTGCAACAAGCATTTCTAACAAAATATTAAAGCATACAGCATCTTTGTTTATGATCAATCTAGTCTACGTAATAATTTCAACATTTTTAATCGTTAATAGAAGTTGACTTACGAAATAACATTGATACAAATAGACGTATTTAACAAATACATTGGACTATATCTAAACTAGAAAATTTTTACGGTTTAAAAATTTACGATTTTTAACAATTTTTCTTTGCATTATGCATCCTCATCAAGCATCGATCTCAATAAGTAACTTCCTGGATAGAAGCAATAAAATATAAGTTTATTGTGATAGTCGTGTTAATACCCAATACCCACCGTTCCTCACAATTTTACAAGATTCCCCGTTTCAAAATTTAAAAATGTAATGAAATATGTATGCTTTCTTCCGTTAAATTTTCCTACACAAGCTTCATTTCCTTCATCGAAGATCCAGCACTACCTGTTTTTTGTTATCGAAATCTCTACCTGAATATTAATTTTCAGGATCCAAACACCACCGACATTATATTGTTGATTCGAACGTTTTACCTAAACTTAACTCTATATACGCCTTTAAAAAACTTCATTTGGCCACAAGGAAATATACACAATAATTATAATCTCAAAAACTCGACAAAATATGTTTTACTTTTTACATAATATTCAGTTATAATTGTATGGACTTATTTAAAAATTATATCTTAACACAAAGGTAATTTGGTTAGTCAATAATTACACCGATGAAGCAAATTTAACTTTCATAAAAACCAATTACGCATTTAGTAAAATGGAAGCACACTGACAATGAGATAATCTATTGCTGTCATGCATGGGTCTGAAACTTCATAGTGGTGTTATAATTGCATCATTATTATTTAATTAATTATTATATGCATGTATAAGCAACATCGGATGGCGTTTAAAAAAATACGAAAGGGAAGAACACATTGCTTTATTTAGGTTGTATACCTAACTAATTAATTACCATCATCGTTCCTACAACTTCAACCTTCGTACAAAGAGTCTGTTTATTACTATCATTTTGTAAATATACCATGCACAATTAAATACATTTTTTAACGACGTAAAGTTTACAACTAACATCTTAAACTTTCATCTTTTTTTGGAAATATGCTCCAGCAAATACTGATATAATTTATGCAAGATACAACACAATACTACCTACCATTAACAAAATCATCTGTAACTGTATATCGTTAAATGTGTGGAATATAATACTAAAGCCATTATAAACAGCAATTTTTGTGCCATGCATGTGGCAATTAGCACCATCAATCCTCTAGCATAAAGTTAAAGCTATTAAACTGAACTAGGTATTACATACGTTCGCAATTGAGAAATATAATATATTTGCTTCCTTTTCCCTCATATTTCATTTACTCTTACATTATTCTGTAACAAGCTTTTCTCATCATTCGTAACAATAAGCATACTGTAGTGAATATTGTAGATTAAGGCGTCATCATGCAATCCTACTATCATATTAGCAGAAAGAATAAAAATGCACAAAAGAAAATTGAACAGAAAAGCTTATTAAAAGAAAATGCTGCTCCTCTAGCTTTGAATTTTTTAAATGTAACTGCCAGCTTTAAGTGTTTCTAAATGACACCGTACCGTATTGAATTCTCATTTTTCATAGTTTTTAAATCTTAAATGTTCAAATGCTCCAATTCAGGAAATCTAAGTACTATGTATTTACCTAATCAAAATTTCGAATATGCTTGCATGGTATAACATTACAAAAGTTAAGTTAATACCAGCCTCTTCAGCCTTTTTTGTGGATTTTTTTTGAAATACAAGTACGCGTATTATTATGCATAATCTAGAACAAGTAACCAAGCTCCAGATACATTCAGTATCCCATATAAAATTAACTTATGACCCATCACCCTGAATACAGTTTAGTACATTTTGAAATTTAGTTCCATAAATGAATTTTATCAGCAACTCCGTTAGTCCCCGTGTTCAGTAGAATTTTTATATTCCAGAAGTACATAATATGCACATTTGAGAGGTATTTCAGATTTTGAGTATAGAACATTCATTTCAGATTGAATAAATCATTGATTTTTCAAAGAATTTCGTGTAGTTCGCAAGAAGAACAAGATTTCCCCCATAGTAAAGAGAAGAGAGCGATGAAAGTGACTAGTAAAATGATGTAGGAAAGAAGCATAAAAGCAGAGTTATTGCTATAAATTGTTGTAAGTTTATTTTGAATGCAACTTAATGAATCCTGAGCTCATAGGCTGTTCTTGTAGAGTATTCATGACAAATTGAGTTGCCTGAATGCTAAAATCAAAACCCATTATAATTCATGGTTAGTTGCTCACTCATGTGTATTATGTAATAAGCAAGTTTCCTAGAGTAAGGGACCTACATATAAAAAGTTTCTGAACTGTAAAACAGTTTTGGTTTTTGAGCTGACCTGATCACGGAGCGTATAGTCAATAAAGTCGGGTAAGGCAAGACATTTGAATAAAGAATGCAGTACTTATTATTAGACAGTAGAGGTATTATTGGTAATTCTAAAAATTCAGAGGCTTCATTTCCTCCACACTACGCACGTCACACGGTTCTCTTCCATTCAACATCAACAGATCTTTTTGTATATAGAAAAAGTAACTGCAAAGGTATGTATGGCTAAATCGAAGATAGGGAGTAGTACACTTTTGTTTCCATCAGGATCTCTATGATAAGGTAAGGCAAATATTTGGATACATATAAATTTATAATGGGATGGTGAATATTTGCGATCATCTACTTTTTTTAGCTGCTTTCTAAACAAATACAAGTTGTAAATGGCGTTCCTCAGACTTCCACTTTGAATGGTGACCCTGTTTCAATAAATAATCATATCATATAGATATATCATCAATGTCAGGCAATGATATTTTCATGACAATATTTAATCGTTAGTACCTGGAATATGATCATCTCCCCATTTGCACATAATGATGTACTCGCCGCGGTCTCTAACAACGTAGTTAACTTGGTAGTTGTTGTGGCCAAGATGCTTAATGAAGACTTCTTCACATGGCCCTTTTGGACCGTACACGCCAACAAACACAATATTGTTTCCTAAGAACAAAGAGAATTTTATTACTATCAGTAAAATGCACTACTGAAATCTTTCTTTTTTGACTAATGTCCTTTCTATTACCTGCTTCACTGGCGTTGATTGTAAATTGATTCTGTTTCTGAAGATAAGCCTTTTTTAGACCCATGCCCTTGCATGTAACCTTTGAAGCATCAGATTTAAACAAGGGAACAACAGGCCCTTTGTTTTGGTGTTTTGAAACCTTCTGAACAGTTTCAACAACTACAGATGATGATTCCTGTCCTCCGCTTTCTGCTAAATCTTCTCCAGCACAGAGTACTTTGAAGGGACTTCCAACAATATGGTAGCCATTGTACTTTACGCTGATGTAATAATCTCCCGGAACAAGTGGTGTATATCGAACCTATTAAATAGTTTACATATAGATAATCACAAGCATGAGTAGCCTTGAATTAATATAATTGGAGGTTTTTAGAATAATATATGGCTAACCTTGTAGCCTTCCTCAACTTCGGAACAGTCCATGGAAACTTTGGAAGGTCCATCAATCGTAACTGCAAGATGACCAGCACCAGCATTACACGTGTCCACTATGAAATCTGTTTTTTGTCCAGTTCGGATATCTTGAAGTCCTTTGCCATAAGCGTGAACTGCTGCTGGATCAGCATCGTCCTTGCCAACCTATTTGAACAAGTGTAAGCATAAGCATAAAGAATTACTCTGTTGCACGGAATGCAGTTGAGTCACATTCATTTTACGACGGGAAATTAAGTTGAAATCAACCATGACAAAATACTTGGCATTCATTGTGATTGTATGGCTGGATTGCATTGAATTGAAATGTGGTTACAAGACATGGTCACAACCTTGATTCGAAATGGGGAGCCGGTGATATGGACACCATTAAACTTGACATGGATGTTATGAATTCCGTTCTCTCTTGGTACGAACCGGATGCAGTACAAATCCGAGTCAACGGGTGCTATGAAGCAGTCATCCTCATTTCCAGACGGAGATATGATTTTGGCATCGAGACTGCCTTTCGCACCATTTTTTCGAACCATAAACTGTGAAGGCTTATTAACTTGTATTGCACCATCAGGAAACTGTCCAATTTCAATCTTTCTTGCCTCCTCCATTGCCGGCGAGATGTAAACCTTGTACGGCGAGTCGGGGATGTGCTGATCATTGAATTTGATGCCAACTCGATATTCTCCTATATTTATTAAAAAATAGTTATAAATATTTAGCTCGATCTTCAACACAAAACGTTTACATTTTTATTCGCATCCAAAAAACACTAACAAATATTTATTCGCAAGATAATGCGTTTATGCTCATCTCTGCTCTGTGTTCTGAGATCTTTTCCTGATAATGTCAATCTTTGAATTATGCCTTTCCATACTATACCTATAACAACTTGATGACATCATGCAAAGTTTTTGGATTACTTGTCAGACTTCAAAGATTACACTATTAGTGTAACACTAACGTACTTTAGTTTACTGTTTTCTTGACTACTTCACCTGCTTTTTTGATGCAACAAAACTAATGCTGCTTCAAATTATATTTTTTGTCGTCTTGCCATCCAATCAATATAAGTCTTTATGGACATTCTCATAAAATGTTTTAAACATTTTTCTCAAAATTCTACACACTTTCCATGTTCCCATGCATAAAATATAATTTTATTCACTCGTTTTTTTTTTCAATTTTATTGCCGGTCAGTTCAATTAAAGAATAATAAATCGTATGAAATATGATCGCTGTCAAACCCTAATCTTACACGAGCAAGGTCATAATTTTGTAGTGAGATAAAATCACTTGGGCAAAGTAATATGATTGCTTTGGAAGGAAGCCAAAACTTAGACTTCAATAATTAATACATACACATATAAATTTATTTTTAAAATAAAATTGATTGTGCCTGTTCTAATTGTCATCGATATTATATCCTAAAGTGTATAGCTAGAAGCAACCGGGCGTGTTTTTGAGTTGACATGGAAACTAATTTACCAGGAACACTAAAGTATTTAGAAATATGACAATGTCTTGATTTACCTTGATCTTCATCCTCTTCTGCGTCATAACCCAAAGTTATTTCACGACAACTTTTAAACATTCTGATTTTTTTTTTGGAACACACACACTTTCAAGCAGAATTCAAGCTAATTGCTTACTTGCAGAAAAATATAACTTTGTGTAAAGGTAGTTTTTAAATGTCAAAGGGAATGTATCAGATCAGGTATGATGAAAGAATGGTATGATGACACACTTTGTAACAAACAGAAATTGCGCCCAACATGCCACAATTACCACACGCTATTTCTTGACGGAAGCATGCAAAACGAACAAAGTCCGTGTAGCTGACACTTTTTTTTAACACGCCTTTGTTTCGCGTAGTCGGAATGAATGTAGATTATTGTAGTCCCTATAAACTGACAAATGTTTGCATGCATGCATGCGCTTTCATTGTGTATGTGCGTTCGTTTCGTATAACTTGAAGCAAGCTTAAATCACAAATGGCAACTTTTTCCGACAACCAAGTATTATGCCTTGCGAAAAATGTTCAGAATGAAGATGAAGAAAAGAGTTGAAGAATTATAACGTAAAATGATGATAATGATGATGTGCAGCGCAGCGTCATGAATTTCTATACTCTACCTATTTGCACACGTATGTGATGATGATAGTGAAAGAAATGTGGCAGGATTATACGCAGTGAGCACATGCCTTCAAAATTTTCTAACCTTATATAAATAGCAAAAATGTATAATCAACATAGTAATAAGATTAGTCTAAACCTAGTTTGCGTAAAGTAACAAGCACCATGGTACAAAATTCTGTATATTTATGTGTGTATATGTGAGTAGTTAACTTCACTGAAGCTTGACATCACTGATACTAAAATAATCTTCGGAATTGGCTGACTTTCCACTCTGCTTCCTACACTACTTTCTCTACAGCACAGAGAAACACTACCACAGCTATCATCATCATCATCGCCACTCTGAAACTTTGTACGCTGATGATACAATATGAATTGTATTTATTGATTATAAACAGAGGGGGAGGGGACGACTGAAGAGTTGCATACTCCCGTTCGAATTACACGCTATTAATATAATATGGATATATCATTCTTTATACTTTGATGCCAACACGATGTTTCTACATGAATGGTCTACACAAGGTTTAAGTCCACATGAACAGAATTTTAGAAGGTGGTACTAGTACTGGTTCAAGATATAAATTTAACAGACCACTTCTGACAAATTATTGAAATTGATTACTAGTGAGAAGTTGTGGGGTTCTAGGAGACGAATCGCAGAGTGTTTTTGAGAAGAAGATCATTATTTTAATTACATATCACACTAGCATGCAAGAGAGAAGAAAGTTAGTTTGCACAAACCTGGTTCGGTGACGACGTAACTAACGTAACAAGAACCATCCTTGCGATCCTTGAAGTCAATCAATGCTTTGCTTGGCCCTTCCACAGAAATTGCCAATGATCCAGCGCCTGCTTCTCTGGTCCAAACATTGAACTCTGCGGGTTGATACTGCTCTCCACGTTCTAAACCAGGGCCACCAGCGTGAACACGATGTGCTCCACCGTCACGCAATGGGCCGACCGTAAATTGGAACGGCGAGCCTGGTATGTGCATGTCTTTGTATCTGACGGATACCGTGTGTACTCCTAGTTCTTTCGGAACAAAATGCACGGCATAGAGCCCGTCTTCCACTTCGTTGATTTCAGCATCTTCTGTTATTCCTCCAGGAGAGGTTACAGTGGCCGACAGATCAATAGGTAAAATTCCTATTCAGATCAAATGAATACAGTATTGCGTGTCAGTACAAATATGCTTTCGAGAAAATGCTCATGTCCTCTTTAATTGTTTTAATCAAATACCTGGCATCTTGAACGTGAGACGGCATTCAGATCCCACCTCAGTAAGTGGAGCAGCCTCACTCTGTCGCTGGATTTTTTCTCGCTGTCTGTTTGTACCTTCACCACTCACCTAGAATATTGCAGATAAAAACATGAGCTTACTTCTTTTCAAAGTCAAAAAAAGTTTATTTGGTAAGATTTGTTTACTAAAGCAAATTTTAACTTACCTTAACAGTAAATGGCGATCCCTCGACATGGTGATCAGCAAACTTCAAGTTGATAATGTAGTAGCCAGGTTCTGTTGGCTTGTATGAAATATCCAAGGTGCCATCATCTCGGTCATTGCAATTTATTTCCGCCTTGCTAGGACCCTCAATCGACAGTGACAAACCGCCATACCCAGCATTACGAGTGTCGACATTGAACGTATTTTCGACGTGTGTTAAGCCCTCTTTCAACGCTTTTCCGGTTACAACCACCTTCTTGGCGTCTCCAACTTCTCTCTCCCCAACGTTGATCTTAAATGGAGATCCAGCAATGTGCGTACCCATTCTTTTCACTGACACAACATGCTCGCCAACCTCTCGCGGAGTGAATGATATTCCTGCAAAATTTTAATAGATATTATATAATCTCACTCATTTTGCTAATGGAAAATGTGAAGGTCTTTTGTGGTCGTACCGATATTTCCAGATGGAAGTCGCTTTAGAAAGCAGGGCTCCTCAAGGCCACTTGGAGCACAGATAGATGCGTTCAAAGCTCGTAAGTCAACATCAGTAACCTTTCCAGGAAAAGTGACCTCACTGCATGATCCAACAGAAATCTGGTTTCGCTTTCTCCCTTCACCTATTGAATTCATAAAAATATGCATGCTACGTGTACTGTTTGTATAAGGTACATAAAACGATATACATATTTTTAGCGGCATAACATTTTGCATTACCAGTAATTTTTGCCGTGAATGGACTTCCTTTAATATTCTTATCTCCAAATTTAACAGAAATTTTGTACTCGCCGGGAGCCGTTGGAAGATACGACACGGAAACTGTGCCGTCTTTGTTGTCATGGCAGCTAATTTCCGCTTTACTTGGTCCCTCAACAGCCAAGGATAACCCCCCTGGGCATATTATCAAATGAGTTGACTTATGATTGAGGTAGATAACTTTTATGGATAATTAATTACACATTCTTGAAATAGGAAAATGTGAGAAATTACCGGCTCCAGCCCCCTTGGTTGAAATAGTGAAGTTGCATGGCTCTCCACTCACACCATGCGTTAACCCTGGTCCGTACGCAGTAACAAATCCACTGGCAATGGTGTCCACGTGGAATTTGAACGGGGAACCTTGAACATGTTCTCCATTGTATTTTACGTGAAGCTCATGAAGACCTTCTTCTCGAGGGTCGTAGCGTATGCTGATTGTCCCGTCGCGATTGTCCTCGATCACTGGCTTGTCGATGTTTCCGCTTGGCATTTTCACCTCAGCTACAGCCAAAAATGTAATAAACCGTGTCCATAAACATTATCATAATATCCATTCCATAAACTTTCATTGCTATTCGACATTGTCCATGATTTTGCAAATTTTTCATGGTTTGGGATCAGCATTTGAGTAAGAGCATATAGAGCTAATTATGGAAGGTACCCTGACTGACACACATTTCTACACTGTGAGTCTCTCAAAAAACGCAGTCAAGTGTATTCTGCTGCATTGTATGCAGCATTTACCCAGTTGCTAGTGAATTTTTCATTCAAAAACTGCGTGCTCCTTGTAGCGTAATGCATTTTCTTTACGTTCCACTTCCTGACTTTCATTGTTCATCAGAGTGAAAAGATGGCTTTGTCTGATAATAAAGAGTGATAGTAAAGTAGTGCTGTAGAACAATAAAAATGAGCATGCATTTTTTTTTTACTTTAGAGGCACTTACTGTAGCAAATGAATGTTTGCGAATATGAATGGATCTATTCAGAAGCTGTCTACCTAGCATTTCTTTTAGTAATTAATAATGATAGTATAGTTAGCAGAATACAAAAGGAAATTAATTCTGGAAAATTTGCTTTCAAATTATGTACCTAGCATGGAATTGGCATATTATTCATCTATCCTGATCTGAATGTATTTATGTACATATTTTAAGGTGCATTGAAAGTTTTACTGAAAGTAACGATAACAACTTACCAACAACGTGACCTCCTGTACTTGGCAAAGGTATATTATGAAGATCAACGGGTCGAAATTGACGAGTTGTTGTTGTAGTACGATTTGTTGTAGTGGTAGTTGTTGTTTGCCTGGTTGATTGTTGGGATTGCTGCTGGCTTGATCTTCGTCTGTCAGAGGAGGTATTCGGTTTTGCAAAGTTGTCAGTCTCAGCCTTTTACGACCAACCAAAAACACGAAGAAATGAAGGATTAGTTTACATATTCATACTTATATACTTAATTTGAAAGTAGAAAAACACGTTGTCATAACAGAGCTAGAACATTTTAAGCGGGTAAAAGAGGCTCAAAAGTTTGCAACATTTTAAAAACCACCTGCTGAAACCACGGAGGCCAATCAAACCGAAATCCACGTAGATGCCCATCTTTTGGAAATGGAAACACTGGACCTGACTTTTCTGCTGGAATGAAAGATATGCTCCTGCAAAACGACATGACTATTTACTATTCCTCTCCTTGGTGTTATGATTAGGTATCCCACAACAATGGCAACGATGCAATAATTTACTCTACATGACTAATTTGAACTTCTTCATACTTTATTTCTCCCAACTTTCTCTACTTAGAACGCTTAGACACTTATGGTTAAAACCACGCACAGATTAAACACAAGAGTTTTTTCACTTCTAGCTCGTTGCACTAAAATACTAAAAACTTAAATAAGATAAAACTACATATTACTCTAAATATTGTGAAATTCTAATACGAGGCAAATGATTGTAATTTGCAACATATAAAGTGTTAACAAATGACAAAACCAGACAAAAATACTAACAATTTAGTATATTTATTTGTAGCAAACACACAAAGTCTTCATAGTTAGTGAAATCGTCAGTTCTCTGTCCGTCTGTTCAGTTCAATTATTACTAACTATGCTGCATCCTGCACTAACGTAAGTTTCACTGGCTACAGATTTTTTTTTCATGTACTTATAACTGATAACTCAAAATAAGTATTTTCAAACGTTGGGCTCACTCCATTCCATAAAGATAATTCTCGCTACTTCCTACATCTAATTGAGTTGACTTTATTTTTATAATTATTTAGTAGAAATGGCACAATACTAGATATAACATCGGAATGCCATTTATGGAGATAATACTGTTATCCCTTTTATCAGAAAGGTGTGATATATTTCAAGGATATTTTTAATTCTGCCGTTGTACACTTTTTCACTGCTGAGCTGATATCTCATTGTCAGTGTTGGTGCTACACATTCCCATTGTTAGGATGAAATTGAGAGCATAACATTGACATTGGAACAACACTGCTTATTGCCAAGTTCCAAGTATACAGTGACAATACCCTATACACTAGCACCGATTATATTTATGAAAAATGTTACCTCACCTCATTTTAATGATCAGATAAACGAATCTTTTATTTTAACTTTACAAGAGTCAACAAAAGTTCATGGGTACGCCTGATTACATAATTGTGTATCGCTTTGTCAATGCTCACTAAAATACGAATGATACACGGCCCATCTTACTAATCCCTTCTATGATTAATTGCAAAAATTTGCCATGATATCACTTGACGGTTTCCTCCAGATAATGTCATTGATGGGATTACAGCTACTTAATACTGTCATCAATAGAAAAGCACGCGTCAAGAAAAGCTATATACATATATAGGCATTCATGTACAAATGACAAAATCAAATTAACATTTTGAACGTATTCGTTATGAATTATTATTATATGAAGGATTAAACAATGTGACTAAAACCCTAACAGTAACTAAATTCCTCAAGACTTCAAGTAGTTTACCAAAAGATTTTTTTCTAAATTGGGGCATGCTACTAGTTACATGGAAGAAGTTGCAACGCGTACACTTTCAAGTGATTAACTTTATTATTGAAATAAAGTAGTCTTAGCCAACTAAAGCAATATTACTATTACGATAGAATCGAAATAATGAAAATATAAACGCTATGGTTATGTAAGAGAATGAATTAACAAAGAATGACTTCCTTATGCAATGGTTGCACATACAACGCAAAGGTACAAGTTCGTGTTATTATTAGCATAACTTTTTAGCATAATAAAATGTCTTGAATTTAGTTTTTGAACGCTTTGTCTTGTTTGTGTCTAACTTTTTGAAAAACCTGAACTTGCACACATAAAATGCATAAGCCAAACAATAAAAAATAAAATAAAACCAGATTAAGTAGATTCAAGGTTAATATTACGAAGTTTGTTCTTTAGCTGTGTGTATTTTTTAAACGAGATATAATACACATTAGTCAACATTATGAATACTGAAAGAATCTCATGTCAGATTATGAATACAAATGATACGCGGGATGTGACCTATACACGTAAAAAATGCAATATTATGATGGGTAGTTTTCATGATGCATATTTTATGGATTAATCAATTCCACTCGTCTCGCAAGAATTCCCATGCCAAATCAGTGCACACCAGTTTCTCAGATGGTGACAAACGCATTCCGGACAGTGTCGTGCCATTAATCTTAAGTTTTTATTATTATTACTGGATTAGTATTATCTTAACTGCTAGTAATAAAAGATACTACTTGAGTATATGACGAAACTTAAAACATTTTCAAAAATGCCATTTTTCCATGCTTAAAGTTCCATTTCTTTTTCTTCCACTGCATCTGCTCTTTTACTGATGAATCCCCGAAGACAAATATGACTGATGGCTTTATTGGTTCCATGAAAAGGGATGAAACATGAAATAAGCCACATCAGCCACATGAAGACCATTATCTTTATGAACCCTGACTTTTATTACATAATGTTCTTTTACATCTCCGCTACCTCATAAAAACCATCCCTCCTTTGGTAAGCGGACAAAGACACTTTGAAAATGAAACATTCAAAAGCATGAAAACCGACAAAAAATATGTTTCATTTTACCCATGTGCTTTTGGAAGCATACACATTCATTAGATTTTTTCTCGGTGGTATGGTGTTGGCTGTATGCAAATATCGAAACAATTCTAATACTTAGTGCACGGTTTGAGTCATCATGCACATCATCATCAACCAAAGATATCTCGGTTGGTTGGTGACTCCTCCAACAGACATAATAAATAAAATTTTACAACGACTAAAAATCGCATGACATGATAAACTGATACTCATACGTACATTCATAACAAATAAGTTTGAAAGCAATGTAACCATTCTCTTTCGTTTATATCTGTCTTGCATTTTCCTATTATACTCTTGTCTATATTGTAATAAAAAATCTCCTAAAGCGACATATACACATACCAAGTTAAAAAGCATGCCATTATTTTTTCCCTGCCAAAAATAATACAAAAAAACACTACTTTGTATACATATGACATAGTTTGTAGACAACTACCCAACAAAGAATGGACAGGAAATAATATATTAAATGAATTTATGTCGTTAAAAGTTTTTTTTCCTTCCGTTTACAAAACGATTCCATTATTTCTCCTATAAAAAATGTCATATAATTTGAGAAGGCAAGTAAATACTACATGCGCATCTACAATATTCATATATGTACTTCACTAAAAAGTCTAAAGGGAATATGAAAGATAGTGTTCTATTAATACACACTACCATTTTCTTCTCCTATTATTCAGGTCTTATTATGAGTAAAGGCATTAAATATATGTCCTCCTCTCTCATCGAAATCTCTACAAAATGAAAATCGATGGCAATCTTTCAGACTACGCTTTCTTAAAAACTAGGTATTTTCAGGATGCTCCTCCTTAAAAACTAGGTATTTTCAGAATGCGCTTTCTTAAAAACTAGGTATTTTCAGGTTGCTCTATCTCGTTTTTGTCCCCATGCAGCAGAATGCTCT
>JAQIXW010000463.1:0-30305 GCA_034700685.1 Willowsia buskii
GATGTTTACATGTATCGTGTATACTATAATAAAATGTTGTTGTTTGTCGTATTCGTATGTTGTATATAACTTACTATATTCTGATGTACACGCTTGAAAAAAATCTGAAATATTCATAATTGCTCTTTTCGGCTTCCTCCCTCTATTTCCTTTGTTTACTTCATTTTCGTGGCAATGTGGTCTTAATGAAGATTAAATTGGCGGATGTTGTGGTAAGTGAAAACAGAATTTGGGAAAAAAACTCGGTTGGCGCTCCGCTTAAATTGCCACCATTGATACGAAAAGACGAGGAACTGCGTGAAAGGGTGAATTGAATGTTTATGCGTAAAAAGGTTGATGATGATGAAAAATAATAATACGTCTACTACCACCACTGTTTGTATTCTGAGCACATTCAAGAAATAATGTATTTTTGATTGGAATAAAGACAACTATTACGCATATCGATAATTACAGATGTAAGTATTACAATTTACAATGATGCAAATTGATGATATGTTTTATAGAAACAAAAGGCAATGTTTCATGTCATTTATACTTCAGTTTACTGACTTTAACTCATTCACAGTTTCTTACAAGATATTTGGAATTATCGGCCCATCAAATAACTTGTGCGTACAGGTATGTAAGTAAGAAGGCTGGAGAAGCGGCATTTGCTTATAGTCTATTACATCACTTCACTTGTTAGTTTCTTTTGCTCATGTTTTCTGTTGCGGTTTTAGTTTGTGTGCTACGTGCGTTGTGTTTTTCTTGTTGTTTTGTAGACGAACAAAATGTATATTTATCGAACAAAACTGATGGGATAAACATTAAGTGAAGCGCACAATAGTAAAAATGTAGTGTAAACGCTGTGGTGATACTGTTGGTGTGGTAGTGGCAGCCGTGGTATATGTAAAGGGAGAGTTTTGTAGAAGTTTGATCTGAAAGATGTGATGCGAGAGGTTTGTTGTAGATAGAGGGGAAGTAATTATGGGTACTTGTAATTATTCGCTTGCAAGCAAGCAACAGTAGAAAAGCAATTACAAAAACGAAGTAAACTTAAGTATTAAATGCTGTTGTTGCGGTTGTTTTCTTCTGTTTTGTGGTTTTTCTGGGAGAGAAACCTGAAGCGAGATGGTTTTGTGTGTAAGTGTAAACGTAGTAGTAAGTAGAGAGAAATGCCGGTCGAAGGTATAGATGAGAGAGAGCGTGCGTGATTAAAACAGCAGGGTTTTTCATTGCATCGCTTGTCTGTCGGGAATTGTACATATAAGTGGATCCATTAAATGTGTGGATTCAACCACTTTGACAGGAACGAAAAAAGTGTAGTCTTTCCTATCTCACATCATGGAATATCTATCGAATATGTGATCGAAAAATACATATATCTACATGCAACTGTAGGGAAATCCTAAAATATAACATTTTCAACTTACGCACAGCCAATCGCAGAAATAGTATGACTCCGTGTTTGGTATGTGTACGGGCATTTTAAAGAGAAGGAGATTGAGAAAAGGGAAAGAGGAAGAAGGACAAGAAATTTAAAGCTTTTTCTCCACACTCTAAACGGAAGACTTTACTAATGCTTCTACTAGGAGTACAAGTTCCAGGACCATTTTGGAGGATGCATATTACATAATGTGTGTGTGAAAGGCAGAGTAAGTTGATGTCTTGAGTCTCTTGGTATATTAGATTATTATTGCTACAACTATATGTATGCATGCATAAAGATATGCCAGCTCGTATGTGTGGGGCCACGTAACTCCTTGATTCTTGATCTCGCCTCAACTCTTTTGTGGTATGGGGAATTCGAACGTGCTCTGAATTGTAATCAAAATTGTAAGATGTCTTTGGAATCGAGTAACATACAGCAGAGTAGAAGGACACGATGGTGGTAGGATGGCATAGTCAGGGAATGGATACACTTCGTGGAAGCAGTTCCACTACTGTCAATATAAATACCGTGAAGAACTGAAAAGGAGAGACGGAAAGGGAGAGAGAGATAAAGAAAAGGTACACACATATTATATTGCGTTTTGTCTGTGTACATTTTCAAGGTAGGTTACACCGAATCAAAGTAACATGTGTAAATAATACAAGTATTTGCGTCAAATTGCACTAAAAAGAAATAAATTGTTTTACTACGCTTCTGTCACATTCACATACTTGCACGAAGGTATAAACAAATAGTAAAAGCACATATTATGCCTTCTATAAAATGTATGTTTTCATACAGTGTAAATAACTTACCTTCATATGCCACAAATCTATTTATTTATACTTGCTGTTTTTTTCATCGTCTTGTGTCTTCATATGCACTTCATCCCCTGTTTTTCTTCTTATTTTGATGGCCCTGTTGAACGCTTGAATGGAGCTGGATTATGTTTGTATGTTTTTATTACTTGAGAAGCTTTCCCTTTGTCGGTTGCTATTATTCTGTCACTGCTAAAAAGTTGTTTAATTTGAAAAAAAAACCTTCAGCAACATATAAAATGGACATATGTACTAGATAATGTGTTATTGAATGGCAGTAGGAAAGTGAAACTTTGATGGATCATGGCCCGAAAGGAACATTTCGCGCAACGATGTAGTATTAAATTCACTCCGCTCCTGTCTCCTGTGTGCTTCAAAATATTATCCTGTCAACTCATATTAACAACCATGTTACGCAATACCTTACTGTATGTGTGTATAGCTTTCTATGAGTATAAATTTTAACTAATAGGATAATATGAAATGATGTGTTTGCTCTACAATATGAAATATTATTACCTTTATTGTACATAAATTCGCGCTGAAATGAATTACTGTGAAGGTCGTATATTAGAGAGCATTGGCGCAGGAGTTAGGGACGCGAGGATGGATGGACAATGCATGTAGCTTCTCCCGCTGTGACCACTTGCACTAAATTTTCAATAGAAAAATATAACGGATCATGATTCTATTTTATGACCGATTATAATAGTAATGATAATAATAATAAGATATCAACATTGGGTATATGTACACAAACTACTATATCAGTTAGCTGATGGCTATTTTTTGGAATAATAGTTGAGTGAACTGTCCAATGTAAGAGGTAGTCTGGCAATCCGCCGTTAGCCTACCAGACCACTATACTGATCCTTCCAGTCCAACCAAACTATCTACTACCACTTCTCACCCATTAACTTTAATAAAGGGTGCATATATAATATGTATGTATTAACCAGTCAATATGACTATTAGTATTATGACGTATTATACATATCTCTGTTTGACTATATGGCTGGACTGCCAAAGATACCATGATTTTCTGCATTATGACGATAATGCCGAAAACGCATACAAAAACACTCATCCATAAAATGTGCATTATAAGCTAACTCATAACAGCAGTAGAAAAGGGATTCTCAAACGCGTCTTATTTCTTTTGCCTGTTTGAAGCTTAAGGATGGATATATAACAGGAGAAGCAGAGCAAGAGTAAAGGAGAGAGAGAGAGAGAGAGAAAGAGCAGTTTAAGTAATGTCCATAAAATGGTCTATTGGTCAGCCAGTTGCCCTAATGGCTGTTGTGTAACGAAGTTTGGATTTTATGAGCATATTTTCAAATAATACTGCCAAAACTATAGTTGCCGTTTGTAGATAGAGAAAATGGCAGCAGGAGTAGAAACGGCAGCTATGTAAGTACACCATTGCGGCTCTTATTACCAACATCATGAGCGTGGTCGTCAACATCACAAAACCATGATGCTTTCCCCTTTGGCTATGCATAAACATGTCTGAAATCGATATGTGTCGACGCACGTTCACGTTTCTTGTGTACTCTGTGTAGTGGTGTAGTAGTGGCGATGATGGTGGAACAATATGAAATGTTCGCTCACAAACAGAAATTTTGTCCCTACATACTACACCGAAAGCCCTATTTCATCTCTTTCAATTTCTAAAAGGCAATACTACTCGGCAGAATTTTAAAACATTGAAAAATCTATAGACTTGGATTTTATATGTTTACTACACCATTACCATTACAATATTACGCAAGCCTCTGACTTATCAAATCCGATTATATCAGATTCAGAGAATGATATTGTGTGTACTAGCTTGCTTACAGTCACAGCCTTTCATGTTCGCCCTGTAAAGTCAGGATTGAGAATACCTAGTCTACTTACGTTCGTTAAAAAGGAATGAAATCGAAAAACGAACCGAACTGGCTTATACGTCTCTAGAGCGAATGAAAGAGAGAGAGAAGAGGTAACGAATGACCACATCAAAGTATGCTAATGAGGATCACAGTTTAATATACCAAGGTCGCTGGACATTATACCATGGCCATTAGCCATTTACTGCCAAATATGCAATACAATAAAAAAGCCGTACGCTCAAATTTTATGCTTGTGCCGGTTTGGCCAAAAAGAAAATCCTGCTTGTTTGGCCTGCCATGGTTTGTACACACATTGCATATTATTGCAGTGCTACTACTACTAACTAAGCGCATGAAATACACACGCATTGAAATATGAACGAAAAGTATTGAAATAATTTTTTAAAGGTTTTATTTCAAATGAGCTGACAAAAGCATTTCTCTCAGCTTCATATGCACACAAGTAGAAGAGTTCTATACGAATGATTAATCACCAAGAAGGTTCTTCCCTGTCGTTGCCTTCCTTGCTGTGAAAGAAATGCAGATTACTCGTTCCTTCATGCTCCCCCTTGACGCGCTCTCTCCCTCTCCAAGCTTTTCGCTTATTGCTGTTGTTGTTTTCTTCTCCGTCTTGTTATTATTTTTATTTAGGCATGCATCCGAGCTACAAAATGATGTATGTCTGTATAGTCGGAGAATAAATTTACATTTTGCATAATATCAACTCAACATTGAATGATGATCATCATCATATCATCATGATGATAAAATGGATAATATAGAGTGTACGAATATTTATGTCCTCCACTCATATCTGTGCGAATAAAGCTTGTTCACAAACAAACAGGTTATTATCAACAACAACATTATGGACTATGGAGTAAATAAATTCTCAATTTCCCTATCGACTGTGCTTTCAGTTCTCCATCTCTCCGGTGAAAAATATATATGTGCTTTCAAGCTGTTTGTACGTAAACTCTGCATGTCGTCGTGTTGATTTCGGCAATAACCTTTTCATTTTTCTACTTTGGAGCAATAATTATTCCTATCATTAGATTCGTCCTGTACTCTATTCGTCTTCGTCGTAATTTCATTTCGAAAGAAAAAAGGCAAAAATGTTCAATCGGATATAATACTCATACTTACTTGAGATTACAACAGTATTTCGTAGCATTAACCACTTTTGTTTATGCATACATACCTATATGTACTATTAACTATGCAAGTTTGATTTATTTATTTATTCGCTTTCCTTTATTTCAGCTATTTGAAAATCATATAAAAATTTCGATTTCCAGAAATGATTTTTCCACGTGACCGGGTGTAAAATGGCAGAAAATAGGAAATTAAAGTTGAAATCTGTGAATATATATTTTTGAAAGAGGAAAAATCTCTTTTTCGATTCCTCTCGTCTCCTTGATAATGATATCCTTATTTATTCCGCCGTTCATTGAGTGCGACAATAGACGAAGCTTTCTTTCTCCTCGTAAAGGAATGAAATAAACATAACGGTGACAATTCAAATATCCTCATAAATAAAAATTGCTGTTGTCAATGTATCCTTCTGCTGATGGCAATCATAGTCACAAGGACAAAAAGCAAGCCGAAGACGACAAAAAAATATTCAAATAAAGTAGAACATGTTACGTTAACATCAATAGCCATTACACAGCTCGTAGTGAGCAACAGTACAATAATAATATGATATAGAATTCGAACACAGCTCCAAAGGAAATGATTTGCTTCTAAGTTGTTACTACTCTGACTAAGTAAATAAGGATAGACGAGCCAACCATGGATGTTGTTACATTCCAAAGAACCATTCTCACAAGCAAGTGCGGCTTTTTTTTGCCGAATGGTTCTGAAAAGTTTTTCATTTGTTCATATTTATATGGTACACAGTATTATTAGATGGAAGGCAGGAGAGAGGCAAAAAAACGAGGGCGGCGATGATGACGGTGATAGTCATGATGATGGTATCAGTCGGTTGTGCAAGCACTTTCCATGAGTAGTTTTTTGTTTCTCTTTTCCTGCAAAAGAAGCAATATAAAAATATCGTATGATAGTTTGAAGTAGAGATGGAGTGAAAAAAGGAGTGTTTTATTATTTTATATTTTATATTGCTCCAGATTCTGAACTAGAAAATGTGGATGTATGTACCTATCAAATTTGAAAACTATGAAGGTCTCCATCCACCCAGAATTCCCTATAACTTCCTAGCATTCACTTGCTACTTTAAAAGCACATCTTCTCTAGTAACTTGCGTTATGTCTGTAGCTTTTTGTCAGTTCATTCATTCGTCGTGGTAATGGGGAAAGTCGTTCACTCACACGAACGAATGACGATGAAGGAAAAAACGAGCAAGCAGGATGAGTGATGAGATGTTGTGAAAATTAGATTGGAATTCAATTTGTAGCAGGAGTCTCTGGCTCTGGATTCAAAAAATATGATGAGAAAATGGAGTGTATGTGTGCAAGTTTTTAGAGAGCGAGAAAAGAGGAAAGATGGGAAATCATCGCCAGCCAGAACTATGGTTGAATCAGCATATATGCATTATGTACAAATATCAGTTTCCTTTCTGTAAAGACATATTTTACTGGAAGTACTCAACCATTATGACTTATATAAAAGTTCACCAGATTTTATGAACATATTAAATAAACGGGACGACTGGTCTCTAAAAAGTCGAGTTTCAGTCTAATAGCAAAAAAATAAAATAAGAAACATACATTAATGTTGCATGAATGAAAATATCTAGCTTTGGAAGCAGAGATACTTATTCTGGCTTTTTAAAATTCTGCTATATGTGTTGTGGAGATGTTTTAGGGAAGAAATGGAGAAATAACATTGTGTCATACAGTAACCATTTTCATCGTTTTACCACATCACCTAAAGTTGCAGAGAGAAAAGTACAAAAATAACATCATTTTATATTATGATCGTCTCATCAAATACACTTGTACACATGGCATGCTTTTTTGCAGTGAAAGGGTACCCAGTCTAGCCGATTCACTTGCTGGCTGGTTGTTATGATATGATAGATATCTTCTTCATGGTATGATGATGGCAGTGCAATGATGTCTGCTGTTTTTTTCGTACTCCCTGCTCTTTGCTGCCCTTGCTATGATCATCGATGAGTTTGCCTTTTTAAGTTGTCCGTATATTATATTTCGTGTTGCGCTTCGTCATCCTTTCGAAATGTTGTGCTTAGTACGTTATGCCGTTATCGTCACTATGAAAACAGGAAGCATACTGGAGTGATAGTAAATTGCTAGTAAGAAGCGTGAGTAGAGTACTCAGAGAACTGTTGAAAACGGACAGAAGAACGTAAAGAAGCAAGCAAACACCTTGTAGGAATCATCAAGCACGCAAAATGAATTTAGTGAATGACTGCTTCCCCAGTTGATTCGACTTTTCCTCTCTCTTTTCATCTCTCTATCTGTCTTTCTCTTTACGTCAATTTTGTGTGTTCTTTGAGAAAAGTGTGTGTTTTTGTACCAGAGAATGATGTTGCTTGTATGTGCATCCCATCATGTATCCATCTCAAAGTATAAAATTGGATGTGTTTATTAGATTTACTTAACTGGATTGTGAAGGTTGGTTGATTTCCACTTCATATTTGCCAGAGAAACAGTAGACGAAGGACCGCTTCCACGCACATTATAGTACACTATCCAGATACATGCATGGCTTTCTAGTACAAGTTACGCATTACAAATCATAGAGGATGATATGATGGTGATGGCTCCTTACGTAGTTTTCAAACATCTTGTTTGTACATCATTTGGAGGTGATGATGATGATGATGATGATGACTTTAAATTGATGCTCTCTTGGTGTGGCTGTCGTGAGTGTTGTATGTAGCGATGAAGTATAATCATATATTTGTATATTGTGTGTGTGAGGGAGAACGAGAATGGGAATATTTATATCTTGATTTATCCATTTCAATATTTTTGTATACTCATGTGTACCTACATATTAGCGTATAACCGAGGGGCCTGTCCAATATTATTATTTTGATTCGGGTTCCATATTTTTACTGCAGGCAAATATGAACAATCCAACTTCAACAAACTCAAATTTCATAAGTGAAATAATTTCATTTTGAAAGTGGAAAGAGAGGAATGGTTAGCAGGAGGATACTTCTCTAGAAACTCTTCAAACAAATTTATTCACGAGTTGTCCATCCAAAATAAAATATTGTATTTGTCTGTGTGAGCATGTAATCCAATGGAGAATATAATATTCTACACAATGTTGATGATGCATATGTGTACCTAATAAATACACTCATTGGAAGTAGGAGCAGAAGAAAATTATAAAATCATTCAACTTGGAGAGGATGGAATACAGCAAATAAAATTATAACAAAAGTTGAAATGAAAGTGAAATAAAATGAACGAGGAAAGGGAAATTGAAATGTGTGTACATTTGGTATAAGCTGACTAAAATGCCTAAGAGGAAAGAAGAAGAGATATTTGTCTGCGTGCGCAATGGCTCTAGACGCTGCTGTGCTGCATTAGATTAAGTTGAAGAGGCATTTCTAAATACTTCTTGACATGTTTTGGAAATACAAGGATTAGGATTAAGCTGCAGTTGTTGTCTTCTTTTCTCTTCGTGTGCGTATACTTCACTCTGCTTACTGTACCTACGTACAGCATAATAAATATCTTTTATGCATCATACGAAATACGACGACTCATCTCTAAAATCTTTTTTCTTCCTTCTGCTTGTATTTGTAGACCTACTATATTCCGAAATGTAAAAAGATTGTTATTTTATGGAAAATGGCGTAATTATAATGTGTGGAAGTAAATGCTTCTATAGTCTAAAAAATGAAATATTTGTTTGCAATTTTTTTTATTCGGTAGTTGTACATTGAAATAATTATGCATAACTAATTTTAAAATATGTTGTCTCGCTACTACACCTACAGATTGAAAGATAACAAAGTAGGCTTTCTTCTTAACAAGGTAATCAAAGTGCATACTTTAGAAAATAGCTAAAAAACCATATCATTATTCTTCTAGTTTTTTTCCACAACCCGATTTTTATTTATTGGTGGATGTGTTTAAAGTAGCGTGTGGGATGCGTCATCTTTTTTTCTTCTGAAGATTAAGCACATACCTGAATGGTATGGCAACTGATGTTACAATATATGGGATCCTACGTTTTTTAATTTATAACCGTTTGTTCAGCCCAGCTTCATTTTTCTTTTAAAAACAAGTTATTCGTGGTCGTATGTTTGCGTAAAGTAACAATACTATTTTAAACAAGATACAATGGAATGCACCCGGGTGGCTAATATGGCGTACGATACCTTCATACGCCGGCACAAGGATACACTTTAAATTTAATGAGTCCTCTATGTAATGCTATACCTAAATAATTTGAATTCATCATCAAGCATCTTTTTATATGCTACTGAATATCTACCATGTATTTAGTCCGTTAGGAAAGTTGGTTATTACCCGGAGTGTCTACTCTAATCCACAAACTCATCTAACTATACACTTATTACACTTACAACAACTCTGGTGTTAGATACTTATTTACATTTTCACATTAAAGAAATGATATCTTAATTTATGATCTTAATGGGACCTAATGTACGTTCTCTCTCCTCCCAACACACACAAAAATTACTATTTACATACATACTTACATGTTACACACACCAGTAGTCTTTTTCTGTCTATATCCCATGTAGTCTAAAAGGCAGGCAGCTGAGCAAAAGTCAGTCTTCGAACAACTACTGTAATTTCACTACACTTTTTACTACTTTTACCTGTAAGCGTCGTGGTGTAGTGGAGTAAAGCGAATAATAAAATACTACATCACAGGGAGAAAAAAATAAGTTTCCCATATCTTCAAGTAGTAATCTTCCCTTCCTAACTTATTTTCTCGTAATTTCGAGTAAAATTTTTCCACTATAATGTATTATGTATCTTTATGTGATGATGATGACGCTAAACAGCTTGTGCTCTAAAATATACATTCTCGTCGTCTTTTTTGACTTTTTGCATGTATGCAGTTCATACTTTGTCTAGCACTACAACAGACTTTCAACATTGTAACATATTATGTAACTCGATAAGTTGCGCAGGGAGAAAAGTGTATACGAATTTGTGTGCATTTGTGTGTGTGTGCAACCATCCTCTATGAAAGAATTAATTCTTCAATTTAGATTTATTACCGTCTTAACGGCTGTTAAACCGAAATATGTGCGAATTTTTATTACATGTCTGCCACAAAATTGCTTCTTGCTGGCTGACTATAACTTCCATCCCGTGAAGCATGGAAGGTTTACCAGCAGCGGCGCTATGCCGTGTGGCTTACTTGTAGGCATATGTCGGTATGCAATTTAGATAGATTTTTTACCTTTAGAAAATAAGTTTTATGTACGCAAAACGCAGTAACTTTTTTTATTCTTTAGGAAGTTAAAAGAACATGAAGGATGCTTATAAATGAATTTGTTTAAATGAGATGTACAAATGTGAAAAAATTGTAGGAATTAAGTGTTAAGTTATTACTGAAAAATTGATAATCATCTTGTGGTGTGGCAAAAGCTCTAAACTTTTTCTTGATGATAGTAGGTAGAATAGTTGAGATTAGTTGTATCTTTTATCCTTATCGTTTCTTTTGTACTTTTGTACGCGTTGATTGGAACATTGGCTTGTTAAAGGCATGTTAAGGAAAAGGGAATGATTTTTTTGTTAAAACTTTATTGCAGAAGTAGTAGTAGCACGTAAGCTAGTTTAAGTAACTCAATAAAAAGTAAGTATTTTATTTAATAACTTGCAGCGAGTTATGACGAGTATCAAAAAACTGAAAGTAAATATAAGGTCCATGCTCACCTGCACTCTTTTATATAATATGTTCTTAGAAAATATTTGCATTTGACATGTAGCGGAAATTGTATAATGCTCATTTTATAATGTTCACCGCGTACGCTTTTCCTCCTTTCGGATTGATTTCCGTTTACTACAGATTCATGTCACAGGCACAGCAGTTGTACTCTTGTAAAATTTACAGCAGCTACTTACAAGAATTTTAAAAATATAAAATTCCATCATCATCATCATTCATCGCATTGGAACGTTAATGTTATGTCGGTTCCACTAAAAGTACTTTGGCAGATACGCAGTTGAGCAACGTAACGTGAAGAAATAATACGCATTTCATGATTACATTATATTATTATAATATGATTATCTGATTTGAAACAGTTGCATTTTTTATTTGTTGCATGGCTTGTTTTCTACGTAATAATAAAATGATTTTTTATAACAATTCAATGGAGAGAAAATGAATTGTACCGTGTATTTACCTGTAGTACATTGCAGTAGCGTAGTAATGTGATGTGCATCACACAGTTTTGTTTCACCTGCCAACTTTGTAATTTACAAATAAAATTTATTGAAAAATGTAACTTCCTCTTGTACACGTGATCTGAGTGGTAATATCATTAGTTAAAGAGTGTACAAGAGTTTAAGACTGAAAGGGAAACAGTTTCAGCCCACATTCAACCATTCAAACGGGGTTGACTTGTCGGATGGATGGATGGATTAGTAGTAGTGGCTGGATGTGCTGCGTAGTTTTTGTAACTTGTTATTGTAATATCAAGCTACACGCATATAAAGTACTATATACTTTGGAATAATTTCCTCGACACAACTCCATGCATAATGTTATGATATCATGACCATAAATACCTTTATTTTTTCTTCTGAGCTTTCCAATGCACTGCTTAGCTCTCTTTCCATTATTCTCTCTCGTCACAGTCATTTTTTTCTCTCCAAAAATCATAATATGGTAATAGAAATGCATTAAAATTTTATTATGTGTATTACACCGGTTTAATAACATGTGTAGCGACCTAATAATGGATCCTAGTTTTATCTGTCGTTATTCGCCGTGTGTACGCGGCAGGATTTTACAAGGGAAGTGCCTTATTATTCCATTTTCTTCTGGCTACATAGCATCGTAATCACTTTTATAGCTACGACGCAGCATCATAATACCCAATTTAACATTATGAACATGAGTGTGTGTACCGTAACGTGATTCTCATTATCATTTTCTTACTTTTGATTCACCTCTGAAAACGTTGGGTCACTCTATCACTGTTACTACTATACCACGGACAGCGCCATAATGCCATGAATGGATGGATTTTACAAGGCAGTAAACCAGCAAGAATTAATTTTTTAAAGGTGCTCTGTGAATATATAACACTTTTTTACTCACTGCAGTAAAATGCATAAAAATTAAGAAAGGAAGTACATTTCACTCATCATAAAAATGTGCAACGGTGGTGGTAACAACGAAATGAAACCACGATTGTGGGGGTGGATGTTGGTTGATGGGTTTTAGGTACAATCAGTTTTCTGAAGAAAAAAAAGTTCCATGGTTGTACTTGGCATTTCTTCGAAGACATGAATACGTGTAGAGCGTAGTGCCCAAAACTAGTTTCCAAATAGAGAACAAAGCGTGGAGCATTAAAATAATGTTATACACGTCATAAAATATTGCAGCGCGGTGCGAACAATATTGCTCTTTTAAGAAAAATATCATAAATATATGAGAGATTTCCTTACTCGTTTAGTCGACAGGCATGGTACTGTGGTAGATGGATGGGTGCTTTTTGGTTTTTATAGCCTAACAGCAGTTTTCATACGTAATGAAACAGCAAGAGTTACCAATCGCGTAGGGTGATAGTTACGTTACGTTCTCCGGTTGGATATCATTATTATGTATATTTATGCTGAGTTGCGAAAAACAATTTTCGGTGAGACAAGTAGAATACAAAGCGGTATATACTCTGTGTGCGCGCTTGTTTTGTTTTTAATTTGTTCTTAAATATTCATTTTCCTCGTTTAATTATAGGGCCATGATGGGAAACCCATTTTTACTACAAATACGGCCATATACATTTTTTTGTATCGGGCAAACTTTGTTAGTAATTATGTGGTAGTGACAGGCTGTGTAGTAAAGCAGGGTAAGCGTGTATCCACCTGCAAAACATACAATGTATATCAAATAATAAAGGCTAGTTTATAAGGTAATCTTCTTTATATAAAACTGAATAAACGAAGGCAATAAAATTACAAAGACGTTGATGCACGCTAAGTTATTGTTAGTTGAAATAAAGTTTTTGTTGAAAATGAGAGAAGATTGTAGTTGGACTGGGTAACACTGTTTCTGCAAGCCGAAATGAAACTCATGACGATGCTAAATGCTACTTGCAACTTAGAAAAGTATGGCTTGTTAAACAGCAAACAGAGAGACCTAGAAAAAAGAGCTGTCAACTTGTTAATGAGCATCGTACTGGCAAAAACTGATAACTAAATCATGCACCATCAACCTCCGCCACCAACAAAATGCTAAGAGCGCAAAATATTCTTATCAACTGACGCAAAGGAAAAAGGTGTAAAAAGGAACGCTTTAAATATCAAAAGGATTCTTGCTTCCCTTGTTTGATGTCGGTCGGCCTTTTTAGGTGAATAGCGATTATTGTTGAAAAACGAAAGTCGCTTTGCTTCAATTTTTTATTAAAAAATAATCATTATTGCTCAACAGCAATCCGTGTATTTATACTACAAGATATTCTTGGTATAAAAAAACTCTTTTGAGGCAACTTTTTTCATTTTCCCTGCATCTCATTTTTATCCTTTCATCACATCATTTTTTTCTTTCTCTTTCTTGCCTGCTTTCTTTTTTTATATTTTGCAACGCAAGCAGCAAGTGAAAGCAAAAGTTGTATAGACTGTTCGTGTATCTATAATAATATAGTAATATATTATACTGTTTATGAATTCTATATATTATGCTCTTATGAAGAATATAATATGTTGATATATATGCATTGGCTGGGTGGGATAGAAAGAGAGAGAGAGAGAAATGGAAGCAGATAATTTTATTACCAACTTATGCTTACTCATGATTTTGTCGTGTCGTATCTTACCCACTGATACGCCTAAGAAATATTAGTTTCCTTCTGCATCAACGCTTGTCTTTTTCAAATCATTTCACAACGCTCCAATTCATAAAAATAAAGTTTTTTTTCGGTCACACAGGCGCTTTTCTCTCTTCAAGCTTTATTCTTCTCCGGTTCGACATTCTTTTCAGTGGGTACGTTTTGTAGAAGAAACGTACCTTTCCTACTACAATCTTCATCATCGGCGTCATCAGAAAACGGCACAGAACATTCATTTCTTTTAGAGCATATAACATAATGTTGTAAAAAATCCAGAATGCAAAGGGCTTACAATGAAAGGAGGAGTATAGATTTTGCCGGTAATGATGAAGAAGAAATGGCAGAGCCTACCAGTAGTACCAGTCAGCGTGTCTAAGCAAGAAGGCATGTATGTGTTCTGTTTGATACTGAAATATGATGTAATGTACATAAGTCTTCTGTTTCCATCATCTTTTGTGTGCTCAGTGGCATTTTTTACTTTACGTACTTATTGGAAGTTGATGTTGTGTGCATATGAAATGAATGTGGGTACACTATATTGCATGATATGTGAATTACATAGTCGGATGGGTGATGTATGTAGCATTTTTAGGAGAAAGAGATACCGACGAGGAGAATAGGTACAAGAGACAATCAACTAAAAAGGATAGGAAAAAAGCTAACTCTATACATTCATATGAAATAAATATGATGATGAGACATGGTTATGGAACAGTGCAGTGTATGGGATTTGTGTACGTGTATTATATGATAGGTACATAATATAATGCTGCGTACTATTCGCCTTTTTCATTTGTTAGAGATGGATGTGACTGATGATTTGGAAGGAATTGATGATGGAAAAGGCTGACTGGCTGAAAAAAGAAAGAGAATCATCGCATCGGCAAGACATTGTATCTCATTACACTGACAACATTCAAACAGGATAAAAAATTTCCTCGTCTCCTGCTCGATCGTCGTCATCGTTCGTTCCGTTGTTGTCGTCCTTCTCTCTCCTTCGTCTCTCTATCCCATTTCATTCCACAGAGCCAGCTTTTAGTAATCTCAAAAGAAAATGAGCTCTACGGTTTTCTCATACGTGTTAAGTAAGCGTAACATCATAAAATGCAAAATAACCGCGCCATCATCGTCATCGTCATCAACGTGGTATGTTGTGTTTCGTGAAGCCTGTAAAGTTTCACAAAGAAAAGCGATTTATTTTATGTAGATTTTGTGAAAATTTGATCGCACCCTTCTTCTCCTTCTTTTTGGATATGTAGAGTGATTCGTATGTGCACACCAAAATCATGTCGATTTTTTTTCGTCAAATAATAATATGTTGTATAATCCTGAGAAGGAAGTATAATATTATAATGATATGCATAAGTAGAAGTACACCGTAGAATCACAAATTCTGAGCTGAAACAATATTAGTTCATTGATGATGACGATGACGACAATCATGTTGATTCTTCCTGATAAACCGGAAAAAAGATGTTTTCGATATATTGGATAATGTGAGTGTGCACGGGCTTTGGCTGTGAAAACTAATAACCCACGTATTACATGTGTAGATCCACTTGTAAACTTGTGTCGTATAATCAGATAATGAGGATTCCTCATCTCTTTCCTTTTCTACCCTTTTTGCCATCAACTTACCAGGGGAGAAGAAATATTTTTCGGCTAAAAATATCCAGTGTACTAAATATTTGCATAGAAATTTGAAAAACAGTGACAACTTCCTTATGCGAAGCATTTTGCTAGGTTATGCTTATGCTGTGCATGTGATGATGACGACGCTCTTGGAGCAATCTTTTCCCCTGATTTGTATTCCTGATGATGAGTCTCTCGCACAGTGTGATAGCCCTTTTCCTCCTTGTCGTCATTTTCATCAACAAAATCTTACTCCTTTGAGAAGTTTGTGTGAGCCGTGAACTGATATAATAATGTATTATGTAGGAAACACACATAGAAGAAAATGCGACAAACGGCACATCACACAGCACAGCAGTATCTTGTCATCCCTCGAATCAGTGTTGTCAGTAAATTATTAAAACAAAACTATCAAGGGAGCTTCACTTCACCAGTTGCAATGTCTCTTCTCTTGATCTTCATGCTTTTCTCCACAGCAGAGTTTCTGATGTGATGATGACAATTTTACATTAAATTCGAAAAACAGGAGCACCGATAGTTACACAGCTCGCCCATGAGTTCCTGTTGGAACTTTGACTGCCATGATGCGTTCTTGAAGAAAGGCTTCAGTCAAGTGAAAAGATGAAGAAAATAACGCATGATATTATTATGTTATATGCACAGCACGCATACCATTTACATATAGCTAAACAAATAAATATGTCGCAGCAAATAACAAAAGCGAAGTGCTTGCATAGAAAAGTAGTTAACCCTGACTTAGTCCATGGTGGAGTACAAACTGAATGCATGCGTAATTCACAGCTTATAATTGCCCCTTGTGATCCTGAACGTTATAGCCATGTCACCATTTGCTCATCTTTACATGTGTACGCTCATATTATACTCGAAAAACAAGAAGGGGTAAGCTGGTTTCGTTGAAGACAATCATGAAAAAGATGAGAAGCTATGATAAGAATAAGATTTTGATAACGATTTATCCTCACTTTTTTGTGTTTTCTCACTTCTCTTTCTGTATAATGAAAAGGGCGGAACAAAAAAGGAGTAATAATATAAAACACCAGTGCTACACTACGCTATACTCTTACTGAAGTTTACGCGCTTAAGAAAAAATAAGACATTACAAGAAAACTTGTCACACAAGCGGTGGAGGATTTTTTTTTTAAAAGAAGCAAAGTCTTTTTTAAAATCAACTGGCAAGTGCTAAATGGTTCCATTCACATTTCTTTTTGTAATGGATTGTTGAAAATTTCCAGCTGCTGTTCTTACATTCAAAATGTGAGCAAAAAATCATTTACTCTTGTATAAATTTTGCCTTCTTTAGAGAAAAAGCGACCATGCTCATTGCGCATTCTGGTCAGAGTGTAATAAATGTTGCATTATTTGTCTGTTTGAATTGAACCAACTTGTTTCCATTTCGCATCTATCTGCTGATTAGCTTGACTATGACCGTTTTGTAAGAATATTCATTTTTTACAAGTGTATACACGCATGTATGATTTGGATTTTCAGCCAGCATTATACACACTTGTCGTTTCTGCAAAGGATGTACTCACACATGCACAAGTAATTTCCTGCTGCTATTATTCCAACTTTAATGGTTGTGTGTGCTTGAAAGCTTATCTTGAAAAACACAGACGCACCCATTCATACGCTTTTCCATGTTGGATGACAAAGAACCTCTTTTATTCCATCAGATACCAAAAAATATCCTTTAAGAAGATGCTCTTTACATTTTTGGTTTCTCGGACATTTTGTCTTAAAACCATACTTCCTCTTCTGCTCTCACTCAAACCTCTTTATATATTCATGTTCAGCTGCTGGTTAATAGGTAGTTGCGGCTTCCTTAAGAAGTAGACGTATATACAATATGTAAGTAAGTATGTATTTGGGAGGTTTTGCTTGATACTCTTCGTAAGAAAAAAAAATTTGATCAGAATCCGTCCTTTTAAAAACTATATCCAAAATTCAACTATGCTTGTTTAAACTGATAAAAGAGAATATTGGGGTAAGACCATTTTCAAAAAGTGTTAGTGCGTTGTGAAATTCAAGTTTTATAGTAAAACTACCGAATAAGTTTACTACCACTTTGGTACCTACCATATCATCTCTTCGTGCTTATGATGGTGTCATCCATCCTAACATCATCAGATTATCTTTTATTCGCCGTCTATTAAAACCCTTGCTTTCAAGTTAACTTTGTGGTTTTGCTCAACAATTACTTCATTCATTCTCATTCAGTGCAATAGCATGTTATGTTGGCCACTACTAGTGCTATAATGACAACACCTCGGCAATAAAAGCCAAGAAAATAATCTTGTGAGTAATGTATACCCAATCAAAATGATATACGGATCTGGTCACACAGTCACACTAATCTCGTGATACTCACATCGCTCCACTGGGTTTTTGTGTATGCACCAAAAATATACTTTACGTTTGCATTAACGAAGAACGAAGACTCTTGTACAGGTAGTTGTAAAAAATTATAAACTTTATAGTTGAGTTGAAGAGGTAGCAAACTATAGCTTCATTGTTTACGTTCATCCTAGGCACTTACTACGAATTATACAAATTTAGTTGACATTTTAATGCCCCTTCTTTTCATTCTCCTTTGCATCTCTACTCTTGTAATCGTTGCTCAAACACTATGATGGCCTTCTTTTCCTGTTTTTTTATTCACTGATTTCACTGACAAACGTCGTTTAGCTTGAGGTTTTTGAGAGAGCATTGTTATTCATCTTTTTGGTTCTTCCGAATAAAGTTACGCTGTAAAAATGTATGTTGTTTTGAATGAGTATAAGTAATGGAAAACGGATGTTCCTTGTGTAATAAAATCCCATGTTATGGTTATGTGGTGCGCAGTGCAAAGCCGTGTGAGTTGTCATAAGCAAATGTCCATGTTAACAATGGACATGAAAAGATACTATAATTTATTTAACTCCACTGGTTGCTTAATATCTGACTGCTGTATATATGTTCATGTATACCCAAGTATTGTTTAGCTACAGGTGTTGTTGATTGATTACGTTTTTTGCTTTAATTTCATACATAACTCATCGTTGTCTTTATCGTTTTCTTTTTATGAAACTGCCATGTAACTCGTTGTGGTTCTGCTGACTACAGTATGTTTGAAAGATGCAATATACCATTTTAATCTCAAACATTTGCATAGCAAAAAATTTTACTGAATGTTTTCTTTTTATCTGCGTGATATATTGGTGTATCATGCTATCTTTCTTCTGGCCTTGCAAACAGTACATTAGTGCAGTATTTTGTGCACACTTTTTCACGTGTGCACGCTGTAATGAATGAAATTGAAAGCAGACTAACAAGTCTTCAGGTCATTTTAAATTTGTTGCATTGTAAACCATGTTTCAAATTTCTGGTGGACAAATCGACTAATGTGATATATATCTTACCAATTTTTGTATGAAAATCATAGTTATAATTATAGAATGTTTTAACAATATCGAATTAAAAATAGCATTAATTGCTTATAAGAGACCGGAAGCTCACATACAAAATATGTTGCTCTAAATTGCTGTTTGTTGTTGTTGTTGTGAATTACGAATCACTATTAGTTGGAATGTATAAAGTCATGAATGAATGAATGGAAAATCTAATGTAAGCATCATTTGTATATGTACATTAAAGTATAAATGTCTAAAATATCTTTCTTCTTTTTTTGCAGGTAAGAACAATTTAATTCACCACAACCCTCTCTTATAATCAGTTTTCTGGTCGTCTGGTGCTGACACGTTTTTGACGATGATGGTACAGTAGACATAAAATGCACCGGGGCTTGATGGAGATGACACATTGTTGTGGTCGACTCTTTTTAAACTCACATAAGCAATGGAAAGGTTTGGCAAGCAACTCTTTAAAACTTTTATATGAACATTATATTCCATAATAATCATAATCATCCAAGTATACTTGGTAGTTTGTTCATATATAACACATTCCGTCTTTAGCATTCTTTAACTACGAAAACTACATAGGCATATTATAGTGTATTTAATTACCGAATTTTAATGGAATAATTTTGAACTTGAACGCGGTAGTGATGTGTAAAGGTGTGTTGTGCAGAGGTCTTCACTTGAATGTTGACATAATTGTCTGTACATATATGCATTGGGCAGGTTGAGGTTTGCTCATATTTTTATCATTTGGATGCTTATGGCTTAACTTTCCTCTCCTGAACTAGGACTGTGCAATCATCGTCATTATAACCTTACTTTATAACCATCCAATTAAGAGAATTCATCTTTGAGGTTTTTTACTGGCGATAAAAGTTTTTCGGGGGAAGAATTTTTTAATTTGCCTTTTCCTTGTCATCACATCCACATCCCATGGAGCTGATGATGACAATCATCATCCTTTCTTCCCGAAAAAACTCGTCTCCTTTTTCTGCCTGCAGACAAACACCAAGCAACCTGCCCACGGTTCTATTCTGGATTATACTATCATTACAATAATAATGATGATGATGACGGTGCTTGAAGGACGATGATGATCATGATGACAGGAGGTAGTTTTTGATATCCAAAGTAAAGAAAAGTATTCATACAAAAGCCTATTCCAAAACTACGGAACTAACTCTACATATAGCCATTTCAAAGTTATATCTCTTGATTCTGCTGGAAGGATGAGAAAGGAACCTTTCTCCCTTTTTCATCTCTTTCTTCATAGAGGGATGAGTACGCTTACTTATCCGCTTACTTAAAAGGAAAATTTAATATTCCACATTACTTTTTTCTTTCACTAAGAAACAAGTAATAGCTCTGTGCATTTAATTCTGTTGGGAAGTGCGTCTTGGAAAAAGTACCGTCGCGAGTCGTGCACTCCTGCGAGTCCGTTGGTTGCTGCTGGCATAGTTGATATGCTGTCATCATCCACATCATCGTCGTCATCATCCTTTTTATGGGAAAAAGGAGTTGATGCTTGCAAGTAAAATTAAGAAAACTTAACCAAAGGAAAAATGGTTTTTCCGCAAACGAGAAAAGTTGTTGGAAAGTGTGTGTTTTTGTGGTAGTGTATAGGGAAAATGAGAGGGAAGCAGTCAGTGCCAGACTTTATTTAGGTTACGAAAAGAAAGCCTTACAATGCAGTAATACGACAAAAAATGTACTAAACTATTATGCATATGAGAAGAACTATTATTATTATACCTTGAAAAGTATGCTTTGCGTAATAAACATGCACATTCGTTATTACGTTTAGTGGTACATGACGAAATGCAACTTACTTCATTCCTTCGTTAGTTGTGCACATCGAGAGATCCTAAGAAGAGTGGTGTGTTTATATTGTGTAAAACGTACATGTACAACTATAATTTCAACTCGTCGTAAATACATCTACAAGGCAAAACCCCTTTGCCTGCTTTTTTTTCGAAGAAGAGGCAAGAAAGAGCTATCAGGTTAAAGAAAATTTTCCCCGTCAATAGGAAAGGATACGGAGTTTCCTCTATGCGTAGCGTAAATTTAACCCGTTACAGTGATGTGGTAAATATTTATGAGTACATATATATTCCACAGCACTGCTAAAATTAGTATACCTGCTATTTAAAATTAGAATAAGCATATAAGCCAAAGTATAAAGTTATAATATATCAGGAAAGACCACGTGTGGTTTTAATAATTCTAAAAAGAAAGTTGTGAGCCGATGAAACAAACTATTTTAACATTCACCAAAGTTGAAAAAGCCGGTAGCGTTGTTTTACCATGTGTCGTGCAGAAAAATATCTTCATTCAGTAGATTATTGTCTACTTGTACATCAAACTAACACTGTGGCTCTTTCTACTTGTTTCAAAATTACTGTACCGTGTACTTGTATTGTTTGAATGCGTGTACCTAACCAAAAAAATACAACACGCACACGTGCAGAAATAATTTTTACGAATGCAAAAGAAAAATAATTTCCATTGTATGTCATGCTCACCTTTGAACCTTCCAGCCATATTGCATTGATGATGACTATATGCTCAGCTCATGCTAAATCTTCCGGTTACACTGACTAAGGAAAACAGTATCCACACAGAGCCAAAAGTAACACACATCAAAAATTGCAGTGTGTAGGGACCTTTTCAATTTGATTACTGTTTGCTCATGTGGGAGATAAATAATTCCTGTAGTGTTTACGTTCCTTGCCTCATGCGTAAACAAACACACGCAGAATAAAAGAGAAAAACGGAAAGGAGAAACGTGCATAGATAAGTAGGTAATATACTAAACTCAAAGCCGAATATTTAAGCATTATGCAATCTAAATCGAAAAAAGAACCTGTGAAGGTAAAAAGTTTATTGTTATTCACATTCAGTCATAAACTATACTCACATGCAATAATGTACGTATAGGAAAACATTAAGTACGTTACACACTCTACACACACCACCACTTGGGCACAAAACAACAACAACAACCGAACCACACTAACTGGAAAGCTCACGCAAACATCGTTTTTATTATATATTCATAATATGGCTCATCATAACTACTTTTCTAAATTACGCTCGTAAAACGGTTAATGGAAGGGAATGTACTGGAACTTGGTAACCTCCTTGCGGGAATACTCTTGGTTTGTTGAACGATAAACGATATTATGATGCTTAGAGCGTAACGCTTTTAGTCCTTGTTGATGTCGTCATATTATGCATAGTCGTTTGCAGTAGTCATATAGATGATTAGAGTAATAAGGACAAACTAAGAGAGAGGATGATGGACATCATTAAAAATGTAATGAATGTCAATGATTGTGAACCTCGCTACCCTTTCTTGTCGTTATCTTCTTCCCTTCTTTCATCATCATAGTACGTCCTTTTCCTTGCTTGTTGGTGTCACTGTGTTTGTGTCAATGCTACCGCTAATGAAACTTTTTTAGAACTAAAAAAAACTACTGAGATAAACATAGCACGCATAACAACGGGAAAATTTTATATAATATGCTTTGTGTTGTGCATTTTACTACTTCCTACATGGTTGAAAGACATGCAATGCCACACTGAGAAACCATTCTTTACACGAACACACCAAACCAACCTGCTAGCTTCTCGTCGTTTTGATGTGCTTTCCTGAAATGCTCACTCATCTCATGAAAATACCAACAGGAGAAGGTATTACGATAAACAAGCCAAATGGCTTTCCTAATTGTGAATTCTTTATACTGCTCATATTTTGGATTAATTAAAATTTCCTTATAACGCTCAAAACAAGTAAATATGTCATTGAACATCCTAACATTATTGTTTTTACTTTAGTACACTTACGTTACGCTTTCGTAAAATATCAATGTTCCAAAAAAGCACTCATAAACTGTACATCGAGACATACAATCCGGAATTTTATTAAATTAACAAGCAGATACTTAATGAAGGTGGTATGCTAGTATAAAATGATAAAGATATTAAATCGTGTCATACATATGAGACCCAGAAGAAATATTCGATTGAAATATTTATATAAAAACAGCCTGTCTATCAATATAAGTGTCTTGGTTCTCCCTTTTTCTACTTTTCAATGAATAAAAATATGTGGGTGTGCGCTCGTGAGGGACTGTAACTATAATTAATTTTAAACTAGAAGCTTTTAAGTGGTCACGTCTCATATCCACGTCATCCCCTACCTATGTACATCCTTTTGATAAAGCAGGGAGGTACTTGGTTATGTTTGTCCAGAGAATGAAATGAAAAGAATGTAATTACAGGATATGATTATGCGACACGACATACACTCTTCAAAATAGAGCAGACTGCTGACTGCTTGTTACCTAACTAGGTATATGTAACGTAATGAACAGCAAAATGAATGAATCGTCCCAAAAGTCCAAGAATAGTGAAGGGAAAATTAAATTGAATATGTCGTTCTGATTATTTCTATGAGAGAAAGAGAGAGAGAGATGGAGCAGTGTCATTCAATCGCACAAAAATGCGTTCTCCGCTCTTACTTATGGTTTTGTGTACCTGCTTTCCTGCCCTTATCTGCCTACCCTGGTAGTCATAATATTTCACACGAAGACGACATCGATGGAGACTCTTAGCTAGCTTTACGATTGGAATGGTGGTATCTTATAAATACAAGCAAAAAATCCAACAAAAATAAAATAGGCACATACGATAATAATAATAATAATAATAATAATAAGTATATATGCTTATGAGTTTTGTAGAATCAACCCAAACCAAGCTAAAAGATAAAGTAAAACGAGAGAAATGAGACGAAATAGAAGGAGCAGAAAATAAAGTTATGGAGAGTTGAATGGTACAAGCAAGCATATTAGTGTCATTCTTGTCAAGGGTTCTTCTAGTTTATGAGCTGAAATCTCATGCCATGAGCCCATTCATTTCTTCACGGAGGTTTACAGCCCAAAAAACCCATGTTGACTGTATACTATAATATGTGGAACAGGGAGAGTCTGAAAATGCCTGCGAACGCTGCTGCGTTGTAGCAGCGGCAGCAGTGAACTGTATTATGCACCATGATGACTTGTACTTTGGTGCTGATGGTAGACATGGACTTACAAAGACGTTCAGACATAAATATACAAAGATTTCTTGATTCTTTATTTTCGCTTTTCATACACATACCTACCTATAGTCACATTCACAGCACTTCTAACAAATAGAAGGAAAGAGAAAAGTAAAAGAGAGTCTATTGAAGAATCGAAAAACGAACGAACGTGCACAAAAAAGGGAAAAAATCTTATGTGCTAGTTGGGAGAGATGTGATGTGCGCTGTGTGATACTTGCCACTTTTGCCATATGTACAACTTTTACTCTGCTTTATTTACAGGATGATGATTATTATTATGATGACTCCTTTTTTCTACACACAAAAATCACACATCAAAGCTCATTTCACACGAATTTCAGTTCATTTGTATGTTGTTGTACATAACATGCTGCTGCTTCGGTGTGGGTCATTATAATTGAACTGTATATCACCTTTCTCACTCACAATCTCCGAGTGAGTGACTGAGAGTCATAAAATATCTCTTGCGCTCTCCATGTGCAACAGCAACAAGAGAAAAACCCATTTACTTAATAATAACCCACCTTGGTTTTTATGAAAAGCTGAGATTTTTAAGCATCTAAACACTAGCCAAAAACCCCATCATCAAAAAATGCACATAATCATGTTCGTTTACAGTGCGCATGCATACCACCACAGTGAGTTATGAACCGTGTGCCGAAAAAAAAGTGAAATGCCTTCAGACTAATTTAATACACATCTATCCGAAGGCAAAAGTTATTATCTGGAAATGAATGGAGTGCTTAAAACATTACTAGCGAATTAGTCGGGGTGAAATGTGATATTAAGTCGTTTTCCTGTTGTTTCATCTCTAGAGCAAATAATCAAGAAAAGTGGAAATACTCTGGTCTGAAAGGTTTATTCCTTTACGTTACAGTATTTAATTATGAAATAACCTACTCGTTTCCATAAATTTTCTACGTCCCGGAGACACCTTACATGTATGTTGGGAAGTAAGCTGATGAAAGGGCTGCAAGTTTGAAAGCAAGAAATGGCATAATATGCCATATTATGTAAGAAAATGTAACTAAATAAAAATTGTTTAGCACTAATCACTATCTTTGTTTCTGAAAGTAAAGGGAAAAATAAATGTAATATCGATTCATACTTGAACTACATTATTTTTAAGATTTAATACCGACATCATAGCCGAACGTCTGTTCGGTTAGCAAATATGAAACAGAAATACTCATGTTTGATATACGTAAATATGTATGCACAGAGCACAGGCATATATTTTTTCAATTTTCTAACTTGCGATTTGGGTTTTATCAACCTATTGCATCAGCACCAGCACAAATGATTGTAATCATGGTTATCGTCGGATAAAGCGTAGGACGGACACGAGAGTAATCACAGTGGGAGTTTGATTTACTTTGTCAACAAGACTCGCCGGAAAATGAAGAAAAGAAGACCACATCCAGGCAACTTGTCAAAACCGTGCAGAGTTTCTCTCGGAGTGGTTCACCGTGAAGTATGGAGTATATAATGTGTATTTTTAACTTGCGTGTTTTTCACTTTGCTGACGATGATCCGGTGGAGTATTTTTATGCGTTATTAAAATCATCTTGATTTTAAAAATGATAATAAGACTATATATGAACTTTAAATAATGCATTAATAGTGTGCATATACATATAGGTATCGGTGCCAAACTTTCTTCCGGCAAGCTCTTACTTTCATACGTACAATTTCTCTTCACACCACCATGCCACATTGCCAGGACATATTAAAACCAGCACGTGATGATGAGGCAGGAAATAATGTTTGAAATGCGATATGCTAGACCGATAGTAAGTTAGTTGTGCGGTGCGTGTCAGCATGTTTCATGATGAGATGATCTTGATGATGATGAGTGTGTGTATTTTTAGCTTTCACAAGGTGAAATCCTTAGACATAGTTTATATTACTTATATCACATAATACGTAGAAATGTATTAGTGAGCACTTCATTTGACCTGACGATGCCTTATACAGCATGCTTGTGTTCGTCAATATTTTACTGTTATATTGGGCATGCATAATATCGAAAACTTCTCCAAGGCGACCAAATCCAAAATTTACTTACAACACATCGAAACGTTAGTTAAAAAGTTTAGTTTATTTCCAAATTAAAAATAAATGAACTTTGTATTTGTTAATAACTCGTATCATAACGTTAAGTTTGTGTAATCACAAATATTAAAAATATTATCAATCATTATACATAAACACCAACACCTCACGTGGTCCGCTGATATGCGTAAGCTCATTTCTTCACAGTCAACATTGACATCCATTAACATATAAGCATTTTTCTCCCGCGTTGTTTATTTCTCGGACACATTCTGCGTTTGGAATGCCTAGATATTAAATGGAATGGTAGTGTGGATGTTATATTATTAATAAGTAGAACAGGAAGGCGCCAAAAAAACCGAAATAAAGTAAAACATCAGATTAAAAACTCATCCGTAGTTCTTTGCAAGTTCATCATGTGTCCGTTGAATCCTTTTCCATGTCTAAACTCTACAACAGCCTAGTTGCGCAACGTTTGGATTCATACACGCATAGTGGGAAATAGTAGATAATTGGATTCTAAAAACCTAGGATTAGGATGAATGAGCAAACAAATTAATATTTTAAGAATCTTATAAGCTAGCGTCAATTATTTAATATTTGTCAGCTGCCACCACATCTACCGCCCACCGTCATTGATACTGGAATAATTGTGACAAGACCTTCGTAGTGTATGCTCTTGCTCCCTTGAAATTGGTTTAGTTAAAGAAGCAAAGCGAATAGGTATTGTACTTTATTTACTGGACATGGACAGGGCTTGTAACCGTAACTGACGTGTTTATATTATATAAACTTTTCGTTCAGCTTTATCTCGCACACATGACAGTATCAACCATACATATGCGCTTCAGTATCGGGAATTCAAATATTCTTTCTAAATATATCGTTGCTATATTTGAAGCGAGTTTAACTCAACCAAAATATTGTTTATACGTTCAAGTTTTCTTTTCTGATAATGAATCAGGGTATTCAGTTAAGAAAGAAATGCCGTGACCGACATGAACATCATTATTAACTTGTATACCTCATTTTTTTTCTCGCTGATTGAATGCAAAGGTGGAGAAGAGCTTCTACCATGTATTGATGTACTCATACTGAGTGTTGATAAAAACATGAATATTCCTTTCTTCAGCACATTCAGAAACAAAACAATTTCGGTCTGAGGAGTCTTTTTTTGGCATTGTCTCTATTACTTTATCCCTAGTAAGGTAATTGTATATTAAGCCAATTTTGACTTTCAAAAGTTTTATTTTTGAATAAGAATTCGGTAAGCCGTCTACTACCAATTCTTCAGTTTGATGGTACACTGTACACTGTCATGTGACCAGATAGTGTAGTACATCCTTTACCCCAAAATGAATTGACCGATTGAATTTTTATGCATCAAAATCAGTCAGTTAGTATTAGCATTACATTAAATTTTATACTTGTTTCGTCAAGCTATAAATAGATTTACCAATGACGACTGTTCTCCGTGTGTGTGTGTAGGGTACACAATTTCAACCAATGGTTAACCCCAACATAGTTACTTGTGTATGTATGTAGCGCTAACGGCGCGATGAGGTTTCACTCTATTTCCTTAACAAACAATGCCACCAGACCAAACGCTAGAGAGAAAGTGCGAAAGAGAGAGCGTCGTAACAACGTAATAGTAAGTTACAAAGTGTATCATCATGCTTCTATTATTCAACAGACGAGAATGACTAACGAGTAAAGAGGAATAAATAAATTGCTTTGTGGATGCTTGTGTCTGGGTGCATTGCATAGTAAAAGTAAAACATCCTTGATGGGGATAACAACTTGCTACATATAAGGCCCATGCACACACACACACAAACTCACGGCGTGGTACTTTTCAAGGATCGCAACACTGTTGCTAGTGTAGTCTAATACGTTATAGTCACACAGGGTGCATTACATAATATATCCGGTTGTGTTTGGCTGCGTGTATATGACAAAGAACAAAGTGAAAGCATTTTATTTGAACGATGTTGAGCTTTGTTTGAAATGGCTGAATAGAATAATATGAAATGAAGTTAGCACATACATAAGACTCACAGAAGGGGCAACACAGCATTCACTTATTCACATCGCAAATCGCCTCCACCACCGGTTTTTAGCTTTAGTAGTATCAGCATCTGTCAGAGCTGCAAGAAATATGTTCCCAAAAGTTTAATACCACTCATTCGCCTTGAATTTGTACCATTTTGCCACCCATTCATCCTCTCAGCTACAATGCTTCCTTTGTATGCATCTTCGCACATGAAAATACTACTTGCTTTCCATTCTCTCTTCCCAATTCTATCAGTAGAACGAATGGAGAAAGTTAGCTTTTATATGTAGAGGGAGTACCCTGCATGCATAGATGCGTAGATGCTCTGTGTTTTATATATGAAATCTGAAAAGGAAATTTCCGAGTTCGTTATTCCGCTTCCTCCTTTTTCTTCGAATCTTTGTACAACACTGCTATAATATTATTAGGGCCTCTTTTGTATGAGTTTTACCTCTCCGTGTGTTACTATTGCATTCACAGGCAGTGGTTGTAACCCCATTAGGTCCATATAGAGAAAGTCACCCAATCACCAAAAGAGGAGACTAAACCAAACCACTGCCACCCAAACTACCTTTTCTATATCCAGGAAAAGCTAGGTCGCGTTCATATTATATATAGAATATATAGAATCGTCACCAGCATATGGTTTGCAGAGAGGGCCTGATGTGACTCTGACTCTGTGTTTAGCCTAGCAAAATCATTCAGACAGACATAATGTGGAACGAGTCCATTCCTGGAGTGAAGTACCTACCTGAGAAACCCAAGAAAGAATGTACATTCATGATGCTTACTTGTGCATGTACATACTATTGGAGCATATATGTTAAAGGCTTTTCTTTCTTATAGAACCAAACCCAAAAAGAAAAGTTTCCTTTTACATCTGTACAAATAATTCGGTTATATGCATATGGGTTGACTGACTGAGATACAAGTTTATACAGGAACGAGTACTTCTTCAATGGGATCTTCATTCTCATTTCTCCGTTCGTCCTTTCTCTCTAGTTTTGCTTACTCTGCCTCCCGTTTTTCTTCCAATACCTAACAAAACATTCTCCCTAAAGCTACCCTACGACCTTTACTTGAACATTTTCAACTTGCACAAAGCACAATATACTGGCTGCGGCTGCCACACTACAAGATATAATGCTTCGACTTGCATGCATATTATAAGCAGTGTAGTAGCAGCAAGGTAGTTTTTGTGTATGGCTGATCAAATGCGATGAACGTCAACTGGGACGAATCCGATGAGAAAAGCTCAGTGAAATAGCATATCTCCTGCTGTTCACCATCCATTTTCCCTGCATCACCATCACCAGGAGAAAGAAAAAAAGAAAACTACGCATTGGTACTAGTTTTATAAGGGGAGAAGCGAGTTAAAGAAGAAGAAGAAGAATAACTAGTGGAACATCGTACTCAATTGTAAGTTGCAACCTTGTAATAACAGAAGAAAGAGGAGACTATCAGGGGATATATAAGCTACAGCTAGAGTGAAATCCTGACTAGTATATATCCCTTTATATCGATCCCAATTTCATTTTCGCTCTGTTATTATGAATTTTTTGGTGCACTGCATATTAAAGGGAAATCTGTATACAAATTCAGTGCAATAGTGGCAGTAAAGAAATGTACGTTTCACAAGAAATCTTACTCGTCATCATCCTAAATCATCATAAGATTTCTTAGTTGTCAGGTTTTAGACACTAGGGAGAGATAGCTGGTATCTGCTGTATATAGTGTACGAATGAACCGAGCTCATGCGTAATTAAGATAGCAAATTACTTGCATGGATCACTTGCCTCGTCCTTTTTCTCGTCTTGTTGAGGCCAAATCGATCCATGTAGATTTCCATGTAAAATAAAAAAGGTCACCGTAAACAATATGACTGTGTATTCTCCGGAGACGGTTCACTAGCCCGATCACGATAATCTGCCTTTTGTTTTGAAAGCAACAATGG
>JAQIXW010000464.1:0-30287 GCA_034700685.1 Willowsia buskii
CTATTTCCACTAAGTCACATCAGAATACAATAAAAAATACTGCCACAGACATGCATGTATCCCTTACACATACATAGATATTTTAAGTATCTCCTTTTTTATTCCCTTCGTCAATGTTTCACACTGATGCTTCCCTTCTTCTCCTAAACAATAAGATTACCAAGTGTAATATCCCTAACATTTATTCTGATGCATATAATATGCGTTTGCATCCAATTCTATTATATCTGCGCCAAGTGTATCAATCTGTCCATGTGGATATAAAAGCCGTAAAAAACTCTAAAAGAAATAGGGAAACACCCGAAAAAAAAATAAAAAGAAAGTTGACCGCTTCACAAGAAAAGAAAGAAAGAGACTCTCTCAGTCAGTCAGCTTTTACAAGTAGTTTGTTTCTTTGAGTAGGTGTCTCTATTTTCCTTTCCACCAAATTTCCAGCAATATATCAGCCTGAGTGGGAAAACTATATCATTTCCAAGAGATCTCTTTCCTCTCTCTCCTCTTATTCCACTATACTTTGGAACGTGTTCCATGTACATCCACTATACACACTTTACCTTCATTCATTATGGAGAACTTTTCCCCATTTCTTTTGTCAATTTTACCTCGTCACTCTTTGATTTTCCTTCTTTTTTTCCACTCTTTTGCGAGAGAGAGAGTCTCTTCAAAAATTCAGGAAGGGATCGACAAATAACATCTCTACCTTTTCTTCTACTTGATCGTTCACTCAATATTTCATCAGCCTCAAACCGCATTGCCCTCATCGCAGTCCTTACATATCTGCTAAAGAGATACCACCTTTTTTTCTATTTTCATCTTTCGCATCTTCAACTATGCCGGAAGAAGAGAGATTCTATAGAGGAGAGGATTACAACTGTAAAACTTACAAAGAAAATTTTTCCCTCTGTAAAATGCTTTTTTTAGAGCGGACATACATTTAAACTTTTTTTTTCTTTCGACCAACAGCGATTTTCCTGAGTAGAAGTTTAATGCTCCACCTACCACCATATCAACAGAATAACACCTTATTTGAAGGAATCAATTTTCCAGATTGGTTCCGGATAAAGTGATGCAAAAGGTACGTACTTTACAACTTCAATAGAGAACAACAGACAGTCTGTTTACAACTCCAAAACTATTACCTTTTTTCTATACGGGCTAAAAAAGAATCTCTCTCTCATTGACTGCTTTTCTTAAGGTGCCTTTTTAGTTCCTTCGACCTAGTATCGATGTCTACCTCTGATTTTTTCAACATGAATGAATTATGAATGATAATAAAAGAACACAGCTATTTTGGATTTCTACACACCTTTCTCAGCTTTTTTCCCTATTACATCTTCTATTCTTTATTACCTTAATGATTTACAGGCTTTACGAAAAAAAAATCTCTTAAATAAATTTTTACACAGTTAGCTGTCCTATTTGTTACAGTGATCTTAAAAATGTCAAATGACATCTGCTAATTGAAAATCTCATCTGCTCTGCGAAAACACACTGATCCAAATCCAAAAAGGAGGAAAAAAAAAGATGAGCAGTTTTTTTCTGTGCGTACAAATAGAAAAAAAAATTATCGGTAGAGGAGAAATTATTGTTGTAAACATACATAGTGGTTTTACTACCTCTCATTATCATCGTGAATCGTGTTAGACGACTATTCTGGAAGATAATTATAGTAATATGGGAAGATGCAGAGAAAAAAATATAAGCTACCTACCAAGAATATATACTTATTTGAAGGTTTTAAAAGGAAGACTTGAAAGGAAAAAAAAGCTCATTCTCGATGTACCCCAATTAGATTACCACTTACTGACATGGATATACACACATTAAGGTAGATAAAAATTTGGAATGGTAGTTGAGGAAGCAATGATATTAGTATGATGATCACTTAGAACAATTCTCTGCGTGCGATGTGATAGTCATGAACAAGCAATTTGTTCAGAAATATACATTTATCATCATACAAGTTTTTACAAGAGTGGAGAGAGACCGACCAAGACCAAAGTCATTTTCTTGTGGAGAGAAGAAAGGCAGGGGGAAAAAGACGGAAGATTTGGAGAGGAACAAAGAGCACGAGAAATAATCATAAGAGTCATTTTGTGTAAATAGAGGCAGTAAAAAGGCATACAAGAGTCAGGAAAAAGACACAATTGGAAAGTATAAAAGGGCTTAATGTGTGTAGAAAGATGGTAATTTCAGTAAATACACTGGTTTCCTTGTGACTGATGTAATTAGAGGATGTAAAAGTAATTGAGAGAATTGCCGAAGAAAAAAAATGTTTAGAGAATCCTGATGTCTTGTCATTCATAAAAAAAGCCATGTTGCACACACAACACACAAACAAACATTATGAAAAACCGACATAGGTCATCATCAAGCAGCCGAGGTATAACATTCAGTGTTTTTTTTTCAGGTGTGGAAGTTCTTACAAACCGTGAGACCAGTGCTGCCGGAAATAGATTTTGAAAATACAATTGAACTTATACCATAATATACCGTTAAAGTAGTTAATTTTCAACATGAATTTTAATCCCCAAAATATCACAGATCCCCCATTTTCATCAAGGATGCCATTGGCAAATTTTAGGGTTAAAAATTTATTCCTGAAATTTTGTGCCAAAATTAAGCAGATCAGCTCATCAGGGATGCATTCGAAAATTATGTCGGGCAATCATTAAATTTTGTTTCCCATTTCAGTGTGTCCCCGGTAATTCGTAAGAATTTCCATCCCCGTATTTTTTTACCTGTGGCGTTGGCGTACCTTCTCAAACCATCTTAAAGAGAGACCAAGTGTCTTTTACTCCTCGTGACGACGGAGACGAACGGACGACCGACGACGGAATTGGGCATATTGCGCTTTTTCGTCGCACTCACTTCCTCTCATGAGCTTTCCGTCTCTTTTTTTTCATTCAAGGAAAACCATCTTTTCATCTCGGTGGACTGAGGATTTTGTGTTTACGGACAGGCTAGAAGATCTCTCTCTAAGAAGATGTGATGATATGCTATTAAAAACTGTTGAATTTTGAGTAAGGGTTTCATGTTACACAACAACTCATACTTTTTTAAAAGGAGCATGCCGTGTTTTGCTACTTCGTGCAACGAACATGACTTGGAAAAGAGGTTTGTCTATTTTTTTTAAAGAAAGGTAAATGTGAGTAGTAATTGCTGCACACCAATCCCCTCATTTCTCCTCCGCTTTAAGCACTATCATTACTCACCACTTCTGTGTACTAGTCGCACATTAGCAAACTGCATGATGTGTACGTATTTACGCAATAATAATGGAGAAAAAGAGGCAGTTTGTGTGTGCAACTTCTGTCTTGGTGATAAGATAACATTTAACGACTTCTCTTCACATACAAAAGATTAATATGAATATAGAGAGAGTGGGATATGCACCGATTTCCTCAAAATAAATAATAATATGGGGTTGATCTGATCATCAAAAATATATATGTTTGGACCAGCTTGTCGTCTGTCTCTGTCTGATGTCATAGCCAACAATGAAAGGTCTGAATGGCCTACTTATTGAAATAGATGAGTTAAATGGGGTCCTCCAGAAACATAATTATTTATACCTTTCAGCAATTTTGGGGTTGGGAAGGAAGGACCTCTTTTTTTATGAATGAAAAGAAAAACAGAACGAAAGAAATGATACTTTACGCTTCCTCCACAAAATGTGTAAAAACTGAAGAAATATAAGCTAATTGTTAATTAATTAAGACACTTCTAAAAACATGAAGTTAGAATGGCTCAACAATGCTACGGCAATGCACAATCAGAAATGAACAAAGACATCTTATGTATGTAACTGCTTGTATCATATTGCCCCGACATTCGGAAAATTTGGCGATTTTTTCAAACTTCCAAATAGCCGCATGCTGCATCGCTCACATCGCATCGGGAAAAACAAACGAGCTGTCACTTCGTCAGTTGTGTGGAGGGTGAGCTGATCAGAGTGATCAGTTGGTGGAATTGGTCGTTCAGAAATTAACTTTTAATTGGTTTTCTTTTATCATTTATCTTTTCTCATTTTCATAAATAATTATCGGTCTATAATCATCAGTTAGAAGTTTGGAAGAGTTTGGATTTTCAGGAACATCAGTTTGCTTATCTTTCATCTGCCAGCAGGTGATAGTCAGCAGTGGGGTTGAAGGGTTAGTAAATACGGTAACATTTAAATGGGTAGTTAGATAAGTTGTGAGTGTGAAATTAAAAAATGATTATATCTGTTGTCTGTCATTTGCATGGTTTCATTTTGGAGTATTTTTCAGGATTTCTGTATGGATCGTCTACAAGACCGGAAGTTAAAGCATACTCACCGAAGGATTCGCGAGTCAGGAGAAACGGAAATGTCTCAATCATTGCTGGAAGTAATGTACGATAATGGAAGGGGATGGGCGGAAGGGGGCTTTCGTATTGTGTTGATAATTGGATTCTTGTAAGTCATACATTTGAAAGTTGAATAAGTTATGATGCGCTTATATTATATTTATAAGTTTCATAATTGGTAATTAATTGTTTTTTTTTGCAAATTATGAAGGTTAACGGAAGTTGCAAAACCATTCCAGCGTGTTATCCAAACCGAAGAGATGTGGTTGTATCGCAACCCAAAGGCCACGGTTCCATCTCTTGAGGAGTTTGGTGGCTTCTACTTCCACATGTTGCTTACACCGGTAGTAGTTTGTATAAATATTTCATTTGTAATTTTTATCATGTTTTGCCATCCAGTTCATACTTTTAATTGTAATTCTTGTGATCTTATCAGTTTATGATGGTTGTCTGGCCTCTGTTCGCCATCTCATGCGTCTGGACTAGAACATCCAACTTAGTCGAGGCCCGCGAAGCTGTTTATGCTTATTCAATGTGCGTTCCATTAACTGGATTTATCATCAACACAATTAAGATCTATGTCGGTATGTAAAAATATTCATAATCGGTTATATTTACATATTATGGTTAAAAGATGGAAAACCTAAAAAATGAGTAATTCCAGGTCGCCCACGTCCCGACTATTTGGCTCGTTGTTATCAATCGTACTACTCCACCTACTACGACATGTCTCGTGACTGCACCGGTGACTTGAATGAAGTTAAGGATGGTCGAAAAAGCTTTCCTAGTGGTCATACTGGATGTAAACAAAAGAACAATGAAATTTTTAAACTAATGAAAAGATTCATTCTTAATTTTAATTATTTCCATTTAATTATCATTACTTCTTTCTACTTCCACAGTGGCCGCCTGTACCTTTGGGTTTCTGGCGTTGTATTTGGCAGCTCAAATCGGGACCTTTCATGAGAGGAGCAAGTATCGGATCACTGCGGTCTTGGCTATTCTTCCCATGTATATGGCCGCGGTTATCGTTGGCATTTCTCGCACCTGTGACTATAAACATCATTGGCAAGGTAATGTCTCATTTTTACCGCAACTACTTATGAGTTACGTTTTTTAGTGCTTTTTGCTTCATAATGTACTTTCTTTTTTTAATAGACGTTGTCGTAGGCGGAGCTATTGGATTTCTGGTTAGCTTCATCTGTTACCGAATCTACTTTCCATCCATTTTCCACGAGCAGTCCGATCTGTCCTACGTCTCTCTCCGGAAGCAAGAATCTAGACCTCACCTCACTCAAAGTGGTGCCTCCATCCAACAGGTAATTATTTAAATTCTAAAGTCTTCCTTTTTTTTGTCCTGTAACATAAATATCAGTTTCATAAATATCACATTTATTTCTGCACTTGTAGGTCTACCGTGGTGCTCTCCCCGCCACTACTACATCTGAGGATGAGCGAGATGAAGTTGTCGAGACTGTTCGTTATCGTATTATCAGCCCCGCCAGGGATTAGCTTCCTTCTTCATCCTTCTGATCTCCACTCTCATCATCCATTCTCAAACTCTTTCATCAATTCAGCAAGTCTTCTAAAAAGAACTCTTATTTCAATGTCACTTATTGGCTAAAATATTTTAATTCTCAACTCCTATCATGAATCACAAACATCTACCTATCCAATTGGTAATCTCTCATGAAAAATCTCTGTCAAGTTGTATGTTAAAAATGAAATTTCGATGTATTCACTCAATTTTTTCCTGTTACATTAAACTCATAAAATTGGCTTAAAAATATTCCTTGACGTTTAAATGGTCATATTATTTTTATAAGCAATTTGCACGTGTAACAGCCGACCGTATTTTAATCAAAAAAAATTACTGACCTCTTCTCATAAATGAGGCAACAATAATGTTTTTTTTCTCCAGAATAAGTAGCCATTGAGATAATACAGACATGTAATTTAGTTAACATTCAAGCCATATTGTTTCCATGCAAGCACCAAGCAAGGCCATCAGACGATTTTCAAATGACATGAAAATACTAACCTTTTTCAATATTCTTATCAGTTCTTGCATTTTTTTGAAAGGATCATAGAAGAGGTCTACCGTCACCGTTACGCTTGCAGAGTACTTAATGGCCCGCTAATAATTTTTGATAAGAGCTAATTAACCGATGAATTAACAGAGAGAGCAATGACGATGTCGTTGATCAATTTATATTCACGTCAATTCCGAGTTCATCATTATCATATTTTTTTAACCAGGAAGTTCTCCGGCATAGAGAGCATCTCAAACTGATAGGGTAAAAAAATATGCTAAAAATTAAGTATGAAATACTTAACCCAATTAAGACTATGACTATGAATTGCGCATTGCTGCATCATAACAGGTCTCTGGAAATAAACGCAGAGCTCTGCTATGAACTCTTGAATGATTACAGTAATTTGACTGGGGAGCGATTTTTTTTGGATATGTTTATGACTGCGATGTCTGAACTTGCAAAAGTCGCCTCTTATATTTTTCCCCTATTAACATCTCGAGCAACAAGAATGCAAGTGATAACAAGTGTGATTAATGAGCTGACACTTTTTTTTATAAATATAAGTGTCATCAAGACGAAAAATTTTAATTATTAATATTTTAAGCGACGAAAGGGGGAAAATTTGTGAGCATTTAAATCTCTCCATGAATGGTGCACACCAATTTTTTAATTCACACTCGTCAAAAAAAGATGTAAAAAAACTCCACCCATGTAGTTTCTCATAAGATTATGGACACTTATGATAAAAAATTGTGTGATATTTTCATTTATTTTCTTCTTTTGTGCTATTGTACTAGGCACATTTAATTGAACAATTATCATTTCACAAGATTTATTAAACAATAAAATATAGCCTTGAAATTTTTTTTAAAGTGAGGTAAAGTTGAATTTATAGTTTGACTATGGCAGAAGCAAAGGAGGGATTTGATCGAGTCTTTAATTTCGTTGGATCCAACGGCCCATTTCAAATAACACTGCTACTTACTGTTTCATTGCAGGTTTGTACGAGTCTTAATCTTAATATTAAATTGGTCTAGATTTAATTCAGAAGTTAAAATAAAATTTTAATGTGTTTATTTTTTGTCTACACTATAGTGTGTCATTTTATCGTGGCATCATTTAAGTTACGTGTTCCTTGGAGCAGTACCTGATCACTGGTGTAATGTTCCGGAACTTGATGGGATCGGATGGACTACAAATGAGATTCGTAATCTGTCAATACCGTTGACACCGTAAGTTCAAAATGATAGAAATGTCAAAAAATGTAATTTATTTGGAGAAGGCATTTACTATAATGCTTTGTAATAATTATTTACAGGAATGGTCATGGCTGGGAAAGCTGCAAGTACTATGACATTAACTACACCTACTTTTCCACACTCTCGTACGAAGATGCAATGTTCGAGAAGACTCTGCTCGAGCCTAGTAAGGTTAAAACAAGGTATTGTAACAGTGGATGGAGTTTTGACACCAGCATTTATAAGTCCACTTTGGTTACGGAGGTTGGTGCCCTTTTGGCTAACTTTTTATTTTTTTTGGTTTCCACTTGAAATGAATGATGCGTTGTTATAGTTTCAGATTGTATGTAAAAATCGCTATCTTGTGGCCACAATCCAAGCTACTTACATGTGTGGGGTTTTTATAGGCTCGCTTATTTTGGGATCTTTGTCTGACCGGTTCGTATTCATGCTACCTATTTAAATACCTACCATAATACCTATGTAAATTGATACTGAAATTAATTATAATATTTATTGTAGAATAATTGGCCGCAGAAGATCCGTACTAATCAGCATAGTTCTCGTACAAATTGGTGGACTTTTGGCCTCATTCGCTTCCACATACGGGGGATTAATCTTGTACCGTTTTCTTGCAGCATTTGGGGTAGCTGGAGCCTATCAAAATTGCTACGTGCTATGTAATGTATAGTCCTTCGAATCAATGGATAATCCGAATCAATTAGACTTAAGATAATTGACTTGATAATTTATTTATGAAAAATTAGTGATGGAGTACACAGGAAAGAAGTCACGCTCAACAATGGGGATGGTGCAGCAGCTTCCATTTGCTGTGGGATATATGCTGATGGCTGTGTATGCATATTATATTCGCGACTGGCAGAATTTGCAGTTTGCTTTCTCCATCACGGGAATAAGTCTGTTCTCATATTTTTGGTAGGGCAATAACAATTATCAGAATTATGGCAAATATTGAAAAACAACAAACCAAAGTTAAATAATAATTTATTATGCATCAAACAGGATACTTCCAGAGTCTGCACGATGGTTGGCGGTTACCGGACGATCGGAAAAGTCATTTGAGTATGTGATGAAAGTAGGAAAGAAGAACGGGAAGGATGTAAATCCTGATGAAATCATGCAAATCATCAAGTCTTGTTCGGATGTCAGCAAACAGAAGAAGGTGGCTACTTTCACGATAGCGCCAGAGGCACCGGAAACAAGAAAATCGTGTATTATCTCGAGTATTCGAAAAGTGCTAATTTCCATAAGGAAATCACTCTCCATTTATTTGAGTCTTCTGGCTACTCCGGAAATGAGAAAGAGGACACTTCTCCTTTGGTACCTGTTCATCACTGTGGATCTCGTCTACTATGGCGTCGTCTTTGATTCGGCAACGTTGACAAAGGATCCATACCTTTTGGTTTTTCTTGGGTAGATTTTTGAAGAACAATAATATCAGCATATTATAATCCATCGCCTCTAAATAATTTGAAATTTTTAACTTAGCGGTTTATCTGAAGTACCTGCATACACAGTGGTGGTTCCATTCCTGGCAAAATTTGGAAGGCGACCGACCATCGTCGTCACGTTTTTTGCGACTTCAATGGCAACCCTTACTATTGCTTATGTTTCTGTTGGTAAGATCTTTCAAGCAGCATTTATGACATGAAGTATTCGAATGGTTAATGAAATTGTATGTACTTCATTGAACTTTTAGAGCAAGAGATACTCCGAACAATAGTGTCCATGAGTGCCAAGCTTTTTATCACGACTTGTTTTGCTGTAATTTATTTACTGGGAACGGAGCTATATCCAACATCCACACGGACAACAGGTTAAGTTGACATCATGCAAAATAAAAATGTAGAAGAAGCAACTGATTGATTACGTAATTTGAGATTATTTCCTCCTATCATTTATTTTAGGACTGGCTGCTGCAGTGTTCATGGGCAGAGTTGGGTCCATTGTAGCGCCATATGTCGTTGATGGAATGGTAAGCAATTTAGAATTTCAATGTGCATAAACTTCTTCATGCTAAAAAATCCCAATTATAATATGAAATTATGATATTTCAACTTTGACAGAAATCCGTGTACAGAGACATGCCCAATATCATATTTGGAATCATCTGCATATTTTCTGGTGTCATTTCCTTGCTACTACCTGAAACAAACGATTTGGAGATGGCCGATCAACTTAAAGACGTGGAGGAGCAAGTTGCATCCAATCGAAAGAAAAATATCCGACCGGAAGTACCTCAAAATCGGACTGAAATCGGGTGTGCGGACTCAACTTCAGGAGGAGCATCAGAAATGCAAACCAATAGCAACGCCAGTGTAGACAAAGAAGCTAGTGCAAGTACTCATACCTGATTACGAAACTGGAATTTATTTTTGCATTTGCCATTCATACTTAATAACTGTATTAGTCTAGTTTTAAAATCGAATAAATACATATATTCATCTGCTATCTCAATCAAGGGCTAATAATGAAACCTTCATAGTTGCTTTCTTTCCCATCGCATTTCTGTAGCTAATTACCTAATATTGTATCTGCATAATATTTAAGGAACAATAATTAAAATATTTGTCGGATTCCATGAATTTATAATTTTTCGTTGTTCCGAGCAGACTATAAAAGCGGAGGACTTTAAGGTTTCCAGTCATTCTGTGGTCGGGTTCTCCTCTTCTTAAGAACTTGATAAAATAGTTTCTCAAAATACTATTTTTTGAAACTTTTCTTGATTTGAAACTTGAAATTACTTCAAAACCTAAGTTGAGATTTGTTGAGATTTTCAGGGAAAATTACGATTTTTTTGCTAAGTATTTCTCCCAAAGACTTGAACAATGGAGGAAATCGGGTTGCTTGATATGCCCCCAGAGGTAAGTATTTTGATTATATTTAAAACGTATCTACTTATCGAAATCATTAATAGGTTGCTAAATCTAACTAATTATTTTTTTGTTGTATTTTTTCAGGTTTTGAGCATGATTTTTGAAAATGTTCCAATCGAGGACAAAAGGAGTGTGAGGGAAGTCTGCCAAACTTTCCGAAACGTTGTGGACACCACCCTAGTCAGCTACAAAGTGCATCTCAACAATCGGACTTCCGACACCCTCCAAAAATTCCCAGCTCCGAAAGGAATTAGGACCCTGGTTGTTGAAGACTTCAGTCAAAAGCTGGCCAGCACATCCTCCACTCGTTCGATATTAGCAAATCGAAAGGTTGAAGAGCTCGTGCTCGCAGGAAGATCAGCCTACGCAGAGACGAGGAGGGACTCATCAAAGAAGCCCTTTTACTACCCGTATCTGCCAAATGAAGTCGTGGTGGAACGATTTTTCGAACATTGGCTAACAAGAGAGAATCTTACGGTGGGGATCTCTGAAGCTAATCTGAGATACATTTTGAGGTTCACTAATGAGACGGTTACTACTCTGGTGATCTCATCAGATGTCGTTAGGGACTTTGTCGGTCTGGAGATGTCTCCGACTGAACTGTTCCCAAATTTGAAGTCATTTGAGGTAAATACGCAAACTATAATAATTATGAGTCGGCTCTCGAGACCAGAGGTGTTCAGTTATTTTTTTCTAAGAATTTTTTAATCAGTATTTTCCACATTTTTTTCTAGGTTACGTTTGTTAACCACCTTTACCCCAGGGAAACCTGTCAGGTCAACTCGGCAATGGCGGACTTCTTCAATCTTCGGTTTCCCCGCTTACAAAAGATCACATTTGTGTGAGTTATCTTTTTAAATATTAATACTCATAAATAATTAGCTATTACGTATTTACGGCAGCCTATATTGGTAGTATATTAATTGAATATTTTTGCTTTCACAGGTCTCCTTGCAGATGTAATGATGTACACTTGAAGGTCTGGGTCCAATTCTACAAATGTTTGGTGGCCCATCGAGATACCCTGAGAGAAGTGCAACTTCTCCACCATTTCCATTTCAGACTGTCGGATTTCATGACTGAAAATGAATCACTGAACAAAGAAATCCGTCAACTGTTTGAGGATGTGAAGAGCGTGCAGTTGGAGCGATTAAGTTTGGCTGTTGAGGACGCTGCAGGAATGCCTATATTGGAGAAGCGGGTGTTTCCTGAGTCATTTGGTAAAATTCAAAGTTGATGATACTTTATACTTGTTATTTTTCCTATCTAGTTAGTGCTAGCAATTAATTAATAAAATATGTATTTTTTTGTAGATATGCAGCTACTCAGAAGTCAGACCCAATTGAAAGTTTTGAAGCTTGATATTGGCTACTACATGTCGGCAGAGAGGATTTTCGAGCATTTGCCGATCAGCCATAAATTAGAAGCCTGTTCCCTCCACATATTCGCAAGCCGTTCGGAACTGGAATTAGTAAACCTGAGATTTCTTAAAGGAGCCAAGAAGCTGAAGTTTCTTCAGATCGTGTGCCAACAGGATTTCTCCCTGGTTAGCCCCTGGAGACTATCAGGACTCAATAATCTGCCAACCTCTCTTCAGTACCTGACTTTGTCAGCGGATCTCACCGTTACTGAGGCGGGCTGGATCCAGAACAATCTTATCAACCTGAAAGAGATTCGCTATCTCGGAGGCGTTCGGCTTGACGAAGATGAAGCAATTCTGGAACGCCGTTACGTTGAAGACACCAATTTCACCCATTTTGTCGAATGCGTCAATCGAATGCCGCATTTGAGAATATTTCGACTTGGAATGCCCAATCAACTGATTACAACCTACTTGAAGGATTCCAATATCGATACAAAGTTCGAAATGTGTACCTTCTTTCGGAACCATAATGTCCCATATTCTCTGCAGCATTGAAGGATGTCGTCGCTCAACTTAACTAACTATTAATAATGATCAAATTATTAATTATTTGTTATAGCATGTCAGTAGAATCTTTTCTATGGATTCTTTTTTTAAATGTTAACTGTTAACATTGAATGAAGTCACTTAATTCAATTTTTTTGATTGATCTATCAAGATTGCTAGATGTTGTCAAATGTTGAAAAACGCCGGAATAAAAGATCTCATTAAAAGTTCAAATATCATTTTTATTTTTAGCATTTAGTATTTCCATTCTCCTCTCTGCAAGTAGATCGATCATCGTAGAAAACTAGCTGACGCTTACAAATATACGGTCATACAAACGATAATTAAAACGGTTTTTATATTTATATATTTCCACACACACTCGCGCGCACACCCGTTGAATAAAAGTTCATTCTGTATTCACATGACTTTAAAAATAATTTTGTTATTTTTTTCTTCTTCTCTCTACCTTGCTATAACACTAATGCAACAAAAAAATGGCAGTTACCTCTCAAAAAAAACGTGACAGTATTGCAAATCTTCCAATTAACAAAACGTAAAAATAATTACTAATGATAATACTTTTTTTATCAGTTTGTCGACACAGTTATTATTTTTTTCTTCATATAAATAATATATATTCTTTGACAATATGACAATTTATCTCACAAAAGTGCTCTGTTTTTTTCTTCCTTCCGGAAATTACGAATGCGTGCGAGCACACAAAGTGACAGTTTCTTTTGACAAAAGTCATCCACAACTATTTACAGTACGAGGTTCGAATAATTCGCAGATCAATAAAAACTCGGCGCTATATTTCAAACTAAAAACGACTTAATAATATTTACAGAAAATATTGAAACCAGTAGAAAACAGTAAAACATGAGGTTTGTCCATAATATTTTGTTAACCAAACGCTCCATTATAACAGTTCATATGTATTTTTATACAAGAAATCAGATAATTTATAATTAATTGAGACACTAAATTCATCTCTGACAAGTTGACAAGCTTTCTTGATTTGATGCTACCAACCACACAGTAATTTCTAGCAGCACAATTTTTTCCCTGCCAAAAAGTTGATAATCTCGACTTATCTAGTCTCTAAATTAAACAGAGAAAATATCAACACATATTATTCTCCTCCTCTTTGTGGAGTATATTCCTCTAAAATAAATAATAATCAGCACCCTGTAACTTTTAAATATAATAATATGTACTCTCTAAAAGTAAACAACTAATAGCTGCTAATTTCGAAGAACCAAGAATCTCGAACGAACAAATTCTATCGTTGTTAACGTTAAAAAATTTCCAAATCATTGTCCTCCTCTTAATAATGTCATCTACTTTAGCGTATAACTTTTTCAATTAAGCACATCTTCAAACCGCTGTTCAATACCCAAGTGGAAAAAAAGCATATTTCCGATCCTCTCCAGTACTTTTCGTTAAAAACTTGACAACATTATCGTTTCCCCCATTTGAACATATAAAATTGCATAAAAAATTATACAGACATGGGCAATCTAGAAAGATTACATCCGGCTGCTCTTATCAGTTCACAGTTGTCTCGGATTCAAGGAATCTTCAGCAGTCGAGTATCTGGAAAGAGGGAGATTTAAAAACTTGCCACTACCCTTTTAGATTGCCAATGCCTGTACCCAGAAAAATTGCAAAGAAAACTTTTAAAACATATGGTATTTTTTAGTCTAGGTTAAAAAAGGATAGTTGATAGTTGCAGTGTTTAAAATTATTAAGCTAAAACTCAAAAATACAGTCTGTTGTTAATATACTTCCATTATAAAGTTCCCTACTCATCATGAATGATTACACAATTATCACGATATCGCTCGCAGCAACGATCCTAAGACAAGACTACGTTTATATTTTTCTCTAGAGACAAAAAACTGACTTTTTTATCAAGAAAAAAAAATGTTTTTTTTTCTATCAGGTAAAAATTGTCTATTCTTTTCCTTATTACTTTTCCTACTAATTGTTTTTTTCACTACCTTCATTACTCATTACATGATTCAAGCAACCGTTCAATTTCACTTGCATACAGTCATTATTACAACTTGGTTAAGAAAAGGTGAGTAAATTATTAGTGTACACGATTGATATGAACAATGAGATGTGATAGTAATTCCTCATTAGTTTAAATGTAGCCGGGGAATGTACGATTGAAAATTAAACGCGCATTCAATCATTTTTTTGAGGATTATTTTCTTACGAAGCTGAGATGATGTTACTTTTTTATGGTGAATTAATACATTACGTCTATAATTGTATAGATTTATAGAGGTGACAGTGCGGTTGGTAGTTTTGTTAAAACCTAAATTAGATTCCGACTCACTGGAAAATAATTTTTTACTATGAGAGTTGATCACTGATTAACCAAGAATCCACTTTTTGTCGCTCTCCTTCCAACTACGAGAATCGTCCGGTGTCATTTAGTTGATTAATTTTAAAGCTGATAATTCTTTTCCTTGTTTGTAACGCCGAGAGTTGTTGGAGAAGGTCATTAGCTACCCTGGAGAGAACTGTGTTCTCTGACTTCATCTCTGTGATATCCTGTTCCACCTGGAGTCGCGCAGCGTTGTCGGTTTGTTTGGTGAAGGCTGGAGGAATGCTGTATGGCTCATGGATTGTTTTCGGTGGTTGAGGTTTCCGGTATACTGAGAAGGCCCCGCCTTGATGGGAGGGCGAGAGGAAACTGCGGTTGGGTACTTCGGGACAGCCTCCGATTCCTGTGTGGTTTCCTTGCGATGATGGATCATTCGATATGGCTGGAAAAGTTGGAGAGAAAATTGAACAGTTAATTATTAATTTTAAAACAGATTTCGAATAAGGTAGTAAGAAATTGTGTAATTTTTGATGTGGTTTTTGGTCATACTTAATCTGTTGAGATCCAACGAAGAGCTCCTCACATGAGTTTTTCTTCGTGGAGGCTAAATATAAATTAAAAATGGAATGTTATCAGATTTTGTAACAGGTAGTTAATTAATTATGTTGAATATTCAGGTTTACATTTACCGGAGGTGGAGCGATTGTCCCGGTGGAAATTTTGGGATGCTGACCAGAGAGTTTTGGCCTCTGAATAGCTTTAAGCTGAAGTTGTTGTGCTTTGCTCGCACTAGCACTGCCACTGTTACTGCTCGCTAGGAGCTTATCTTCCGGAGTGCTGAGTCGCACAGGCACTGGAGCTACGAGGCCGCTAGTATCACACGTGGAGGAGAAATTGACAGGTTCGTTCTCAAATGTTGTCCATTCTATTTTAAAAACAGTTAAACAAAAATTAATTTAAAAAGGGTACTGAAAATATTTTCGAAACAATTAAATCAAGTACTGAAAAAAACAAGTGTACCTTTACTAGGGCGCTTAGACTGATGAAATTTTTCATGGGGTGGAGCCGCCGCTGCTGCCGATGTCGTTGGGGCATTAGCCACCTGTCCATTTTTCGGGGAGCCTTTACTACTCGCCTTTTTCGCTGGCTGGTACACAGCATTTATAGAATTTCCTGCGGTCAGTGCAAAATCAGGTGGTCGATTGTAAAAATGCGAGGGGATTGGCAAATTGTGTCTCCTCAGGACCACAAGATGCATCGCCATTTTAAACTCGTTCAAGTCCAGACAACCGTCTCTTGTGACATCGGCCAACTGCCAGATCTCGCGAAGCTCCGAATGGGGAAGTTTGCTTTTCTCAAAGAATCCTTTTGCTACAGCACCATTCACCTATGGCAATAGAAAGAAAGCATTCTGTAATTAAAAAATAATCTTCAGAATAATTAAATATTTTAACAATTATTTTTTGTTCTCACAAGTCCTTGGACATCTGGCTGCAGCAAGTGAAACTGCTCCGTGTAATATTTCTCCTGCTCCACACTCATGTCCCAATAGTTCTCCATTGAATTCTGTCTTATCCTCACTCCCAACTGGTCGTCACCTCCTTCTCCATCGGATATCGTGCCACATGCTGATGAACTTGAATGGGAAACGGATGAGTTTGATGAATTTTCGTCATGCTCAGAATCTGTATTCAAAAAGGAAAATATTAGTTAAGAGACAAAATATAAATTACAATCACTAATTAAACTAATTAAAGAGCGATGGCATACCAGAATTTTCGGAATCATCCTCAGTCTGTAATAAATGACAGCTTTCTTCGTCATTACTAGTGACGTCATAAACGCCAGCTAGTGCATCTTTGATATGTGAAGATTCTGGACCATCACAGCAATCATCCTCAGTTTCCACCTCTTCCTGACTTGATGAATAATTTAATGGTTCTACTGCAAAGTTTCAGAAAATTACAAATACCAACAATTAATAATTATTAATTAACCAACTCTAATTATCATGTCAGTAAAATTCCTACCAGGTTTAGAATTCCTTTCGGAATCCGAGTTCAGTTCTATCAAATCCGGGCTCTTAAAAGCTGACGAGGTGCTGGGTTGATGCCAGTAGGAATCTAGAGAATAAAACAAAACCAAATCATCAATTAAATTAATTACCTTATCAATCAAGTGATGGAACATGAAGAGTATTAATGAGTACACAATAATTACCAGATTTTTGAACGTGCATAAATTTAGATATGGGGACCTCCATCTGAGTAAACGGTAAGGCAACTTATTGTACTAGTGACAAATAATAGCGAACAGCATTAATTCACACACACTTAAGATACAACAATTATTATTGTTGCATTTGCTACAAAAACTAAAATAATAACATGTTAGAAAAGTGCGAAGAAATCTAATTGTTATCAAAGCTGGTAAACTGGTCACTTTTTTTTGGTGGCACTCACTAATCTACAGTTAAACATTAAACCACTAATTCAAATGAAATATCTTACCAGGTTGTGTGCTTTTCTAAGCTTTTCCTAGTCTCCTCCTCACACCACTCGTTTCACGAATTAGTTGGCTAATTACTTGTGTCAAAAGTAAAGAGAAAACTAATGTGGAATGCGGAAGGGTAAACGTGACAAGATGACACCAAGTACCCTGTTGCTATACCTAGTGCTCTGGTTCATCTGTAAAAATAAGTCAATTAAATTTATGAACTTACAACCAATTAAAACCAATCATAATTATTACGACTTTATAGCCAACCAATTAAACTGAGCCACAATTTATTTCGACGTGTCATGTCATCGCGTAATTAATCTTTTCACAGAATTGATTTAACGATCGTTCCACTCATTAACAAACTATCAATGAATCTTGCCTAGCAATATGTTAACTTGGAACAATGCCTATTGTCAATACAAATAATTTTACAACTAGCACGTAGTCTACACACACGCAACCCATTCATTAATCATTTATTACACTACAGATAAAAACACGCTGATTAAACTCATATTTGCGCCAAAAGGCAATAAAGCCATTAAAACCAATCCTGACAGCCATTCAATAATACCTTTACTAATGCGCCATAACTTACTGTTAGTACACGTGTATCTTTTCATTCAACAAGACTCTCAAGATTACCATCTTTTTAACTAGTTAATGCTCCATTAAAAAAAGACAAAGATCACCAAAATTAGAATTATATGACTTCATAATTAATTCATACCTTAATGCCTATTTATTTCATCACTTCTCTTCGTTCAGCTCCTTCTGCTTCCCTTTTTTACACACCTGTGCACCAATCCCTAATTAGCAAACCATCTTAAAAATTTATATCGGACCACAAGTCTCTGTCAGCAGCTCACACACACACAACTAAACTATAAATAACTTCTACTCTGGTCATTGGTCTGTTCTTCTCAGGTGTGTTGTCTTCTGTTCTGTTTCACTTATCGATTTAGAGAAATTATTAACCCTTTCTTTTTATTACTCCTCCAAATGCTCACTCCAATAATGATAGCCAATCAACAATAAAAAATATAATATCCAACACATTAAAATCTCTTTCTGTATATTATTTCTCAAACTCTCTAACAACTTATGTGAGAACAAAATTTTTTTTTTGGTGGTGGTGGTGTCGTCCGAGTGGAGGTGGTACTCTTCTCTTATGGTTTATGCAACAGTCCTTCTCCTCTATACACTGTTGTCTTTCTTGTAGTGTGTGTGAGGAGTATAGTGTCTCCTCCAATACATGAGGGAAGAAGACGAGACGACGAGAGAGGTGTGAAGATGATGATGATGATGATCCTCTCGTTTGAGTAGTGCTTCAGGGAAACATATGATGAGTAAATATGAAATCATTTTCTCTTAACCCTTTCATATGAGTGGGTATCCCCAATCCATGATCCACGTATGTAGAGAATTCATTCACACAATAACAAGCTAGTTGGGAACGAGAGGAGAAGAATGAGGATGTTATGTGATGTGTAGTTAATATGATTTTTTTGAGGAGAAGAATGGAGGAGAATACATGGTTTATTTAGTTGTGTGTGGGATGATGTTCGATTCACACTTTTGTAGAGAGAATGGCCATAAAAAAAGGGTTAAGTAATGCAGCAGTAGTAGTGACAGATCTGGACTAAAGTTGCGAGGTGATTTGAAATCTATGAGAAATGAAAAGCACAAAGCATGATAGAATGAAAGGGTTAAGGAGAGATTGGCTCTCTCTGTTTTCATGAGAGATTGATGAACATAAACAAAATGTCATGCATGTTAATTTTGTTTATGAGATGGGCTGTCAAAAAAAAAGATGCGGAGTGTCAATTACAAAGGAAGCTTATGCTTCCATTATGATTTGATGAGTATGACGATAATTATTTATCTTTTAATTTAAATGTCATCAATCTTATTTTCCCCGTCTAATAAATCTTCACACATTAGCAGACTGGCCAATTGGCCATGCAGAAGAGAAAAGAGAGGATTTCGCACTGCACAGGCTAGAGAGCCACGGACCGATCCAAGCAGAAAGAGAACTCACCTGAAATCACCTGAAACACCGGAGTAATCTGTTGTGTAGGATGTACATGTCAAGAAAGTGGAGAAACACGACGTGTAAAAAAAGACATCAGATGTCTTGAGTTTTTTTTGCTGTCCATTCCAATTTTTGAAGAAGTGTCATGATAACCTCTGGTTTTGTAACTGCTCAAAGAGTAATTCGCAATAAATTACCGGCTTTAACTTTTATGCTTTAATTTTGTTTACAAACTGTTTGTTTGCTTGTTTATCTTGTCAATAATCAAATTAAAGTCTACAATCAACAATTTGTAGCTAATTGTATGTTGGAGAAGTGGAGAAAACTGGATAAAAATTAGAATGTCTGCTGGGAGGAATTTTTCATTGTCAAATTGATAATTAATTATAGAGGAAACGAGCTGTGATAAATGGTAGCTTATAGAGACCCTTAATTAAAATATAGAGTAAATAGGTCAGGGAAAGGTTAAAGTTGAGGTGAGAATGTGGTCGACACTGAAGTGGGGAACTGTCTTGACAGTTTCGATTGCCGTGATTGTTTCGTTGGTACTAGGCACCATTTCTCCGAGTGACAAGAAACAGAAGGATCCATCGGCTTCTCCGAGCTTTAAGGTTAACAGTTGCTAAAAGACTTGTTAACTCCATTTTAATTTAAAGGTATTTCGTAATTAATTTAATTGATCTATATTTTTAATTGCAGAAAGGGCCTATCGCTGAAAATGTAGCTGAGAGAGGACTAATTACGAAGAATCCATCGCCATTAGATATTATTTACGAAAGTAGTGCCTACTCGAAGCGGACATCGGAACGGAATGTGACAAGCGCAGTTTTGGGATACGTGACACCGGTAAAGTGACTAACTAATTAGTTGTTAATGTACTTATTTTAATAATTGCGCTTTGTGTAAACATTCTTGTGTTTTCTACAGTGGAACAATCATGGTTACGACGTTGCAAAAATATTTGCCAACAAGTTCACAATGATCTCTCCAGTTTGGTTGCAAGTGAAGCGGAAACCTGCAGGCACTTATTATATGACTGGCACTCATGACATTGACCACGAGTGGGTGCGTGAAGTGAGGAAACGCGGGAAGAAGTCTGGGGTCAAAAGTTAGTTTCTTGAACTTTAATTCTTATTTAGCTATGTGACCTGACATTGGCAATTTAATTAATTCTCCAATAATTACTTTGTTTTCTTCCAGTTGTCCCAAGAGTTTTGTTTGATGGTTGGAGCAGTGATGACTTTTATGCCCTGTTCACTTCCGGAACTGAACCCAAAGAACTGACAAAAACACTCGTGACATCTCTCAAGGTAATTAAAGAAATGATTGATATCAATTAACTTTGTACGAACCGTATGATTATGTTACTTAATTCCATTAATTTTTATAGGCATACAAATTCGATGGCGTGACCCTGGAAGTCTGGAGCCAGCTGGGTGGCCAGGCAAGGAAGGCGTTACAAGTGTTGGTGAAACTGCTCGGAGAAGCGCTCAACAAAGCTGGGCTCATCTTCATTCTCGTGATCCCCCCACCGATAACCAACCTTGGAAAGCCAGGAATGATTGAGCACGATGACCTGAAGCAAATCTACAACCATGTCGATTACTTTTCCATAATGACTTATGATTATTCCAGTCCCGAGAGACCAGGTAATTAACTCGGCAAATACTGAAGCCTTTGAAACTTCACCCTTCTTAAAAGATTATAAATGTTAAAGCCTTCATAAACCCCTTAAATACTTCCAGGTGCTAACAGTCCAATCAAATGGATCCAGAAATGTATCGAGACCTTAACCCCCACAAAATCCGACCGTTCCAAATTCCTAATCGGCCTCAACTTCTACGGCTACCAGTACACCTCCACCGGTGGGCACCCCATCTTTGGAAATGAGTACCTGGAAACTCTCAGCAAAGCGAAAACAATCCAATGGAGTGAAGACGTCGAAGAGCATTTCTTTGATGTGAAGTAAGAGATCTTCCCAAATTCCATCGTCCATTTAATTTTCATAGGCTCGTCAAACAAACTTAATTGTTTTTCTTAATTATGTTTCCAGGGACAAAGACGGCAAACGAATGGTCTTTTACCCCACCCTCCTCTCAGTCCGGCGTCGGATAAAACTAGCAGAGGAACTCGGCTGCGGTCTAGCCATCTGGGAGCTTGGCCAAGGACTAGACTACTTTTACGATTTACTCTAAACCACTTAATTTACCAGTACAGATTATTTATTTGTCAAATGTTCACAAATCATTTTTTTCATGCCAATAAAATACATACGAACCACCAATTAACTAATCATCTACCATTTCCCAACATGCTCATCTTCCAAAGCGTTTTTTTACACCGTTGTCAAAATTCCCTTCTCAGATGCATTTACACTGATCTAACATCCCATCATACAAAAATACATTTTTTTCCACCTCACCTCTCAATCCCACTGGATATCCTTGCAATCCTTTATTCAAATCATTATCTCACCTGTGTTTTAAACCATCTCTTCATTGCTCAGGTATGAATGCGAGAGAGATTAGCTATGCACGACGCTTCTGATGCTGCGCTGCTGCTTGTTAAAAAAAATATCATGGATTTTTTAACATGCTCTCTCGTCTCCTCACATTGTATCGTCCTCCTAAAAAACAAAACCTCAACTCTTTTTTATTGCTCTAACCATTTGTGGTGGTTTGTTGAAAGAGTTGATGGTGATATGACCATGATGATTTTATATGCGCTTTAAAGAGAGACGAGAAGATTTTTTTTTCTATTTGCACAATTGCTTGCTATTCTCTTCTCTGGCAGTCTTCTCTAATATTTATTTTAACTTGCCAGAGAACATCATCTCATCATGCTCTGCATAAACATAAACATGATTATGAATGTTGACGAAGGGAAAAAAATTAAAGCTGATGATATGAAGTGGTTTATGTTTTTCTGTATGGATTTTTATGGATGGGTTGTTCTCTACAATTCATTCTTGATGTGTGCCACAAACCAGACAACTGGTTTCGTTTTGGTTTTAGTTGACGAACTAAATATGCTTCTCTCTGCAAAATCATGATGCGTGTGTATGTTTTCAATAATAAATGGATATGAATGAATGCTGATGCTGCATATCATCTGTTGACTACTAAACTATAATCCTTTTTTTCCTCGTGCTATCTTCCTTATCAGGCAATCCCATCCAATCCAGCATTTACTCAGGATTTAGAATAATTTATACGGAATTATTCTCGCGTCCTTGCTAATCCTTCAAAGTCTGTTTATTTGGGTTATTTTTCGTTTTCATTTTCATAATACGAGGAGAAAGAATGGTGGATATATATTTTTAAATTTTTAACCGGAAACATATCTTCACATGTGCCCACTAATTAGTGTCAATAATTAGAGTTTATTTTTTTGTGGATGTTTCAAGTGTGACTGTGTATTTGGGAGAGTGGAGCTATTGAGGAATTGAAAGGGTTGACGATACGATGACGATACCGAAATAATAGCGAATTATGGAGATTCCTGATTGTAATTCGAAAATACTCCATTTGGGGGATGTGGTCAGTATTTATTGGGAAGGGCAGAGCTCTGGATTTCTCAGCACTTTGGGGTACATCGTTAAAAAATAATTAGGATAAAGTGGAATGGCAGCCTCCAAGCTGTGGTTTTTTCGCAAGGGATCGTACTGCTCGCATACGCGTGAAAAAAGATGTGTTCCCAGTTTTATGGATTTTCACACTTTCTCTTTGTTCCGCTTTTGCTTCCAGGTCGGTGGATGACAGATGCGTGGTGTGTCCGTCTATTGGGAATATTCAAAGGCCACCGAAAAAGTTCAGAGGTTTGAGGAATGTTCGAAAATTTGTGTTTTGAAAGTTGAGGGGAAGATTTCTGAAGATTTTTGGTTGGATTTTTGTCCCTTTTTAGATTGTCTCTTCAAATTATGTCCTCCCATGAGATATTCTGCACAACAACAGTACTGGCATGCTTCTCGAACAAATACAGCTTCTAGGACAGAGGAGGAAGCGAAGCTTATCGAGAGCTTGCATGTGAGATGATAAGCCTGTAAGAAATTTAGAAGGTTGATCCTACGGAAATGTGAACGGATTTTTTATCGTTTTTTTTTTAGCATGCGGCCGGTTTGGAAAAGAAGCAAAATGCGACTGATTCTCATAAAAAAATTGGAAGTCCGTTGTCGTACGGAAATGTTGTGCAGGTATGTAAAGTTTTTTTTAATTGAAATTCATTTGGAATGAATTAATGGAATGTGAATTTCGAAACCCTAAATATTACTAGCTGTTACACATGAAGTCAAACAAATACCTAACTGTTAATCGACGAATACCTGCGAAGTCGGATAAGCTTGCGATGAGAGTGTACCTGGATCGAAATGGGAACGAGTATTCTTGGTTTCAAATCACTAAATATTTTAAGCACAGAGCACAAGGTGAGGAAAGGGAGAAACTAACTTTTTTAACAGATATTTTTTAATTATCACTAATTCAACTATTTTTTAAATACACACTTTCTGGTTTTTAATGAATGTCACAGGAGATCCTGTAGTTGCTGGCGACAAAGTGATGCTCACCGCTTCTGGAAGTACTGCTCAATGTCTTCACGCTTCCAACGAATGTCTCTGCAGTGATGATGACCAAGTCTCGTATGAAGTATGTGAAAAATAAATAGAGAACTTTAACTTTGCAATTCTAATAGGACCCTTCTTCTCTAAATTAATTATTTTATTTATCCAGGTAAACTTTTCTTCAGACAAGAAACCCTGGCGGTTGGTGCTATTTTTGAACTATACAGAAAACATATCTGGAATACTCAAAGGAGGCGATGTCGTCCGTCTTTTTCACACAAACGAGGAAAAGTTTTTGACGCTGGACGTCTATGAAAAGAAACAATATGTTTTTCTTCGCAAGACGCAACGTGCAGCGGCCACGTCCGCAACGTCGAGTAAGGCCCTCTGGGAAGTTGAGGTAGGTCCAGAGAAACTTCTTTTCCAAAAAGTTTCCAACGCAAAACTTTTTTTAATGTTTTAAAAATTGACTGTCTCACAGGTACTCCAAGAGCAACCTTGCAGGTCAGGAGCGGGCTACTGGAGCTCCAAATATAGACTGAAACATATGGCAACTGGACTCTATGTATCTTGCTTCATAGACGAATCCGGTGATTAAATATTTCTGAAAATTAGTTAAATATTTTCAATTGGATAGTTACTAACTGTAATAACTTATTGGATAGAAAACAACCGTGAGATTTACATGATTGGTCCTTCCGAGCACCAGGACACATCCTCAACCCATTTCCTGTTTTGTCCAACGGCCGCAGAATCGGATGAATCTGTTGTACCTGAGTCGTCGTACATTAGGCTCCGCCATTTCGAAACGGAGACGTGGGTGAGGGCGACGAAGAAAGCGATCGATGAGAAGGATAAGCAGCCTTTTATGATTAAGGTAAAAAGTACATATTTAAAAATAGTTTTTGATGTTATCCAGGAATTTAAAATGTTGGAAGATTACCTGATTTTTTCGATGATTTGAATAGATGGGAAGCTTAGTTCAGCAAAGGGACGAAGATGTGTTCCAAGTAGTGCCCGTGTCGTTGCTGGAAGTGAGAGATCTCGACTTTGTCAATGATGTCTGTGATGTTTTGAAGGATTTCCTGGAGAAAATGAAGAGGCGCATTTTGAAACTGGATGATAGACGGTTAGTGATTTTATGTGGATGAGTATACCTTCTGCAAATGAGTCATTACTAATTAGTCGTGATTTTTTTTCTGCAGAAAAATTTGCAATGTTCTCAAAGAAGTCATATTTTTCATCACTGATTCCGACTCCCATCACCATAACGTAGACCCCCTGGATTTTCCAGTGGACAGTGTCAACAGAGACAGGCAAAAGTTGCTTCGTGAGCAGAAATTGTTGCAGTTGGTGTTCGATATTTTACAGACGCCACAGGATGAAACTACCGGGAGCTTACTATCCGACTTTCAGGAGGAAGATGGAACTGTGCAGTCTAAATGGAAGTATATATTTCGGCTTTGTTATCGAGTGTTATGCTTGAGCCAAGAAAACTACAGAAAAAATCAGGTAAATAACTAAAAAAGGAAATTATTATCTTAATTAAAATCATGTAGAAAGTTAATTATGTGTGATTTCGTTTACAACTAGGAATACATTGCGAAAAGATTTGGCTTCATGCAAAAGCAAATAGGATTGGATATCCATGCGGAAGAGACAATTACCGCTTTGGTGCACAACAACCGCTCCCTTCTGGACATGCACATCACGGAAAAAGAAGTGCAGACATTTGTCCGTCTGTTGAGAACAAATATTAACAAATGGGATTACAGATTTTTGGACCACTTGTCCGACCTCTGTGTCTCCAATAAATTGGGGATTCCGAGCAAGCAGGAAATTATATGCAAGGTTCTCCTCGAAAATGAAAATGATTCGGCGCTTCTTGACATCAGGTAATTATTTGAAATTGGGATAATATTTTGTTGAGAAAATTATGATTCACAAATTATGATAATTGTGGTATTCCAGGAGTGATGATACAGCTAGTGAGTTTATTGGTTTTCGTCATTTTGATGCAAGCGCGAAACCGTTGTCGGGGGAGTCGCTGTACAGAAATGGGAAAAAGGTAGAGTTGATAATTTTTGGGGGAAAGTGAGATAAAAAAATTAGGTAATTAATAGTAATTATATTTTGTTAATTGGCAGCTCAAGAGTATTTTGGAGCTGGCGATGAAGGCAAGTTTGGGATTTTGGGAGGATGCCGCTATCCTCAAATACTTTTGCCATCAGTTGGACTTGTACTCGAACATGTGCTTGGGGAGGCAGAGTCATGCGACTAGTCAGCTTAAAGAGAAACTTGATATGAATATTCTCCTCAGGTAAATTTTCACTTTTTTGTTGCTTTTTTAATATTTCAGTTTTTTCGAAAAGGCAAAGAGTTAAATTGTTTGTTTTGCAGTTGCATGTCTTCTGAAGATTTGCCATTTGAGTTGCGAATTTCATGCTGTCGACTAGCCAGGAATCTGCATGTGGATGTGGAGCCACAAAAGGAGGAAAAGAAAGTGACTCTGAGCCGACTGTGGTGGGAACCGACTCGTCAACAAATTTATGAGTATGGCTCGTATAATTGGTTGTATGGGTGTTTCAATTGATTTTTTTGGATAAGTATTGATTTGAACCACTTTCCTTCTTTTTTGCAACAGGTATGATGAATACCACTTTCGGCGGAGGCAATCCCAATATGAAATGTTTGAACCCACACTGAAGTTTATAGTCAAGTATCTGGAGACTGTGGCAGCGGAGAAAAAGCAGTTCAAGAATATTCTCCAGAATAAGCTATCTGTTGAGGTGGGTGTAATTAAAACGATGCTGATTTATATAAATTCTTTGAACACATCAACATATTTAATCGCTCGTTTATTCCAGATTCTAAAACTTGCCAAGGAATTTGCTCGCTTTGGATTTTACGGGATAGAGGCATTCAATCGGATGAAGAAAATTTTACTAACGATTCTTGCCTCATTATCTAGAGAAGCGTTGGAAAAGCCAGTGCCGAGTAAGTTTCCTCGTAATAATTTAATGATACTTTGAAAAATTGTGCAAAAATGTGCTATTTTTTTCTCGCAGTACTCGCAACAAATGAACTGCAGAGAAAGTCCACTCCCGCTGAGGAGGATAACAAGTGCGTTATTTTGGATATGAAAGTGAACATCTTAGAAATATATGAGGTGAGCGTTTACAATTAAAAATATGTGCTTAAACTAGTGACTAAATTAACCAATCAATTATTTTATCAATTTGTGTTGCAGCACATTCACGAAGTCATTCTCGACTTCCGGTTGACCCATTTACTGTCCTCATTCAAAGACTATGAAACAAAGGGTAACAAGATTTCAGAGATGCCTTCCATAAACCCGGATCTATTCACCCATTATTTCGACAGTGCTGTTGAGATCTGGTTAGTATTTAAATATAATTAAAGTAATAGCTCAGCTACGAGTAGGAAAATCATCCATTTTATTTCCATTCATTGCAGCGACGACGACTCCAAAAGTTTTCTGAGACTGTTGCTCTACAACGTTACAAGCACTCATTACCCTCTCGTGAAAAGCGCTGTGCACTTGCTGATGTCTTTGTTCAATCAAAGGCAACGGTTATTCAAAGCACTGGAAAAGGTACTGATGAAAAAATAAACTGAAAAAATTTGACAGTTGAATTGGTATTTTCAAAGAAGTTTCTCCTTTTCAGACTCAAATTCTAAGCTGCAAGCATGACGCCACTGTCCTGGAAACGATAAAGGCTGATCTACTCAATATCGCAAAGGCTGTGAAAGACGTGAAGTCCAAAAAGCGAAATGAAGATAAGCGAAAACAATTTAAGGAGACAAAAACCCAGGTTCAGTTTCGAAGCACAGATGATGGAGTGGAGGACGGAGCAGAAAATTATGCGCCAGATGAAGGCTCCCCAAACTCCTCCCAAATCCGGGAAGAGCAATCATCCCCCTCGCCTTCCAAACATCACGCTTTTATCTCCCGCAGCCCATCTCTAAAATATCCGCTTCAGAAGCATTTATCCATGATTTCCACGGTGCTCCAAAAAATGATAAGACTGTGCATTAATTTATGTTCGGATGGAACGGAGACCCCAAATCGCCAAAATCAGCATCTTCTCCGGGAGCACAAGGTGGAGGAAGTGATCATGGACGTGTTTAAACTTTTGCGGGATTCAAAAGACGAATCTCACTATGGTCTCATGCAAGAGATTAGCATGTTCTTTCAAACTTATTGCATGCAAAACGGAGATAATCAAGCGATCATGGCAAATTATATAACTGAAGGTTCCAAAAACTTTTTGGGGGACGATGACGTAAGCAAATGATAACACTTTTTAAACTGATTGTGCTTAATTGTTTCAGAAATTAATTATTTTAAAAATTCATAGCCATGGGTCGGAGAAGCCAGAGCGATAAGAGCTATTTACGAAGATAACATCACTTTATGCGCCAGTGTGTCTGATCGCCTTATCCAACATCTTGTTCGTCGCGTCTTCCCAAAGCATTCTGAGCCACACCATGACTCCGTTTCTGACTACTTGGTGGTCCTGCAGACCATCGTGTGTCCGAAGCAATGCATTGTTCGACGAAATCAAGAGTCTGTTGTTTATCAGGTTTGAACTCTTCTTTATAATTTATTCATTAAAAAAAATTTTCAACCTTTTCAAACCATTTTTTAAATAAATCCCGCAGTTGGCAATCTATCATGAAGAGCTTCTCAACTACTTGGGATTCACCAACCTGGAAAAAAGTAGAGAGTTCTCCCAAATATTTCGCTTTCCCAGCAAAATCGAACGCTTTAGGTAAACTTATTCCATATTTTAACCGTTTACTCAAATGTTGTGAATTTTTATTGATCCTTTTTTTAATTTCCATTTTTTTATCAGATTTCATATTGAGCTGGTCAAGCTTTTATCTTACTGCACCATCGGGAAAAACGTGTACACGGAGTCGATGTGTCAGTCATTGCTTCCGTTGGATCGTATAGTCACTGTTCTCTGTAGTGTCGAGTATCCTGTGGAAGTGGGTGAAAAAATGGACTATTAATTTTGAGGTTTTTTAATGGAATCTTGATAAGTACCTGTTTTATTTTCAGGTGAAAGAGGCATACGTCATGTTTCTACTGCATGCATTTCTCGTGACGGAAGTGGACGTGAGGAGTGTTTACAGCTCGAACAGATTGTGGACAGTTTTTGACAAGCATTTCCTCCCGGAGATACTCAACATTATTAATGCACCAGTAGCGGAAGCGGAGGATGACTACAGGAGTCAGAGCTACATCACTGAAGGGATCATCCCAATTTTGCAGATATTTTTTGAGCGCATTCTTTCACACACGCCTACCTGCATTCTGGTAAAATTTGTGAGACAACTAAGTAGGTTGAAAATATGGTGGCATTTTAACTACATATTATTTTTTCAACAGGGCCATAAGGATTTGTTCATAAATCTGCTGAAAGCCATATACCGACTGACGCACACAAAGTGGATTCATCCGACAAAACTGTACAGTGCACAGAAGTGTCTCAACATTTTGTACAAGGCTGGTATGTGCAAAACATTAATTATGCATTTAGTAACTTTAAATTGTGCATTAAAAAATACACAAAGTGATATTCTGTTTTAGCATCCACGCAACCAATCTATTTACCTTCCTACCTGGCCAAAGAGGTGGAGATGAATTCTCAAAAGTTTATATCCGAAGTGCACCGTAGAGCGAGATGGATATCGATGATGAGCTTGGAGGAGTCGAAACCGTTACGAAGAGAGGTATGCCTTGAGTATAAAAATTATGAAGTTTTTTTTCGATTTTGATGACTTATAATGATATTCATAGACACGCGTGGACTCGAACGAAGTGACCTTGGAGATTCAGCATTTGATAAGGAAAGTGAAGCCTGATGTTGATGACATGATTTGTGGAGAGTGCACGGCCCTCACAGATGTCCTCTGTCGGGCTGAAGGTCTCTGGCCACCGAAGACAAATGGGTATTCGCTGTGCCAAGATGGGAAACTGATTGAAAAGTGATTAACATCCATTTAATTAGTGAAGATATAATTTTGCATATAATTTATAAAAAAGTTGTTTAACAACTTGTTTGACATTTTTTTCTTCAGATTTATTTCTCATGCTGAAACGCTCGCTGATGAAGGTGCAAGTCAACTTTGTGTACAAATTTTAGGAGTACTCCAAGACCTCTTGGAGCGGAGGAAAGTTAGAACGGATAAGGTCAGCATAATATTTATTTTGGAATAATTGCTTGAATTTCACCACCTATTTTGTATTTTGCTTATGATCTTTTCTCAGGGCCGGGAAATCCGGGAAGCTCTTCTCGAGAAATACTTGGGCAAGAGTAAACCGACGTCTTCCTTCTTTTCTCATTTGAGCACGAAAAATAAAGACAGCAGTTGCAACTCATGTGAGAATAGAAAATGAGCAGGTATGCTA